>JBBJLS010000041.1:28649233-28661140 GCA_037577275.1 Bryconaethiops microstoma | reverse complement strand
GAAGGTGTGTAGATGTACGATGGTGTGTGTGAAGGTGTGTAGATGTACGATGGTGTGTGTGAAGGTGTGTAGATGTAGGATGGTGTGTGTGAAGGTGTGTAGATGTACGATGGTGTGTGTGAAGGTGTGTAGATGTACGATGGTGTGTATGAGGGCCACCTTTTAGGAGCCACGAGCAAAGAAATCAACACAACTATTTCATGATTGTCATCTTTTATCTGGAATGGCCACAGGCATTATGCTGTGAAGAGTAAAGAAGTGAAAGAGTTCAGTGTGAAGTGTGAAGAGTCCAGGTTGGCGAGAAAGGCACCTGTTTTTCAGTCTTTTATGCATTTTGGTCAGATTTTGAGCAGTTATTTAGTTGGGAACCATTAGAGAAATCAGACACCTGAACACGTGCTCGGCCCTCATCCCCTCCCCTGCGCTCCCGAGCGCTCAAGTGCTCGAAAGAGGCTTTTTTTTTTGCTGTTTTGTAAGCATGCGCACATCCTGATCTCTCTCATAATATTAGTTAAAATCAATGTTGCTGCTTTTTTAATTATTGCTCATGGTACAAAGCGGGGGAAGGCTCATTTAAGGCGCGATCGATACGGGAGAGCGATTGGCGGACGGTGGAGCTGTACATCAGATGGCTTGATGTGAAAATCATTGGGGCCTGCGCGGGCTGGGGCTCGCGCTGATCAGGCCGGTTAGACCCCCAGCTGGCTCCAGGGCTTGGGTAATGGGTGAACCCTACGTGAACCAGCATCCTCCTCCAAACCGCCACCCCCCTTCAGTCCTCCTCCTCACTCCCCCTGAAAAACACATCATACGCTATCTATCAGACAGAGAACGAGGGAGAGGGAAAGTGAGGGAGAAAAAACTTCCACCTCTCTCTGTTTTTCTTTCTCTCCTGTTTTTCTATTGTCTCCTCTCCTGTCCTTATTCTCCCTCTCCTCAGGCTCACAGTTCTCACTCTTTTCTCCATTCTCTTCATTTTCTCTTTTTTGCACTCTTTCTTCTCCCCGTTGCCTTACACACTTTTCTCTCTCTTTTGTCTCATTCCATCTATTGTTTCCTCGTCTCTCTCATCTTTCTTACTCTCTCTTTCTTTGCTCGATTGTCTTCTTTCTCTGTTCTCTCTCACACCTGCAGTTTTCCCTTTTCTCTCTTTTCTCTTTCCCCCTTTTCTTTTATCTCTCTCACACTCTCTTTTTTCCTCACTCTCTTCCCCATTATCTCTTTTCTCTATTGTTTTTTGTCACTCTTTTCTTTCTTTCTTCTTATTCTGTCTATTGTTCTCATTTTTCTTTTTTCTTATTCTTTCCTTTTTTCTATTCTCTCTCTCTCTCTCTCTCTCTCTCACACACACACACACACACACACACACACACATGATCTGTTTTCTCTGTTTTCTCTCAGACACTCTCTTTTTTCGCGTTGTATCTTCTTTTATCCTTGTTCTTTTCTTTCTTCTCTCTCTCTGAATTCTCTCCTCTTTCCTAACTCTCTCTTATCTTCTCCTCTCCTTTTCTCTCTCTTACTTTTCTGTTTTCCCATCTCTGTTTTCTCACTAATTTACTCTTTATTTCTTGGCTGTGTTGTATGTTCTCTTTCCCGATTCAGTTTTTTTCTTCCCTCTCTCCTATCTCCTGTCTTCTTTTTCTCCCTTTCACTTTTCTGTTTTCCCATCCCTGTCTTCTTTCTCTGTAGTCTTTCTTTTCTCTCTATAATGCCCCCTCCCTCCCTCCCCCCCTCTCTCTCTCCCTCTCTCTCTCTATCTCTCCTTTGATTACTATTTTTCTTTCATTATTTGTTCCCCTCATCCCCCTCTCATCACTGGGTAAAGGGGTGCACGGTGTTTGTGTGAACACCTCTATTACTGTCCTCCTATCTATCCCCACTAGTGTGACCATGGCTGACTGGAGCTTTGCCCTTCTACTTGCCTCCACGCGCTTTAAGAGGTTAATAACTTGGGCCTCCGGACATTATTTAAGGCTGGCGGGAGGAAAAGCATCACACTTGTGTTTTCTGTTGCTTTGGATTGAGCTTTGACCCCGGCGCTTGCTATACATTGCCCAAAGTCTCTTCCCTCTGCCCTCCTTTCACTGCTTCTGCCTGGGATGTGGCGCTGTGAATAAAAACAATGCATCATTTCTACTTCAATAAAATGTACTACATCAACACATTTGGCTTTGCTGACCTATGTTTGCCAATACTTATGATATATTTTATTATTTACACATTCAAACCAATGCATTCCTTCTTTAACCCGCAGAGCGTATTAGTAAAATCTGATTTTAACAACTATAAATGGTGTAAAACAGTCTAAACCCGGTGTTCGCTCTCCTAAATGTTGCCGTTTGCTGCTCTTTTGCTGGGCATGCTGCTGCTCAGCCGCTCTCCGGACCCCCTCCCTCTGCAAGTTTTACCCACTCACTTGTGGATGGAGACTATCCTGAAAGTTCTCTCAGGTTCAAAGATCTTGTGTTTTTTTCAGCTTGTTTCTATTTGGGCATTTTGGTTCTTTATGGGCATTTGCATGTGAGGCCATTTTTAAAACCCAGTAGTGATTATTATTATGTCTTTTTAAAATAACTTTGGTTCTACGTGACATAGGAACACCAAACAAAGCTCAGCATAACATCTGACACCTCGAGCATCAACACAAACTGGGGGAACTTCCATATAAGAAGTTGTTTTGCTGTATGGCAATGATTTACCATTTGTTGCACTTTCGGCACAGATCCGTGCTGCTCCTTTTCTAAGGGTTAAGAGTCTGCCTTTGCATCTCCTCTCGGAGGCCGGCCAGACCTCCTGTGCTCAAACTGATACAAATGGTGCTAATCTCACGAATGTGTGAACGGTAGCGTTTTGTCTGCAATTGCCATTATTTGTCACCATTGCCCCCCTAAAATGAGCTATTTAGCAAAAAGACACTCAAGTTAAACACCCAAATAATTGTTTTCATCATTTAGGCCATTCAACATTTATCAGTGAGTTTGTACATCACCCTCTCGCTCCCAGTTGATGATTTATACTGGCTGTAATAAGCTGCACTAGGCTCTGGCCTAAGGGATATCAATCCCAATAAGCACTGGCCCACTGGCCCGATATCCAATCAGGTTTGGAGCGATAAGCACATGCAATGTTCCAAAACGAGGAAAAACTTTCTTTCACACTTTTCTGACACTCACTTCTCTTGAGAAGTGCAAAAATGTCTATTTTTCCAAATAGCCTGGCCAGTGACTGTATTGTTAAAAACCATTCTACTAAACTCTATTCTGTAATGCATTTTTCTTTCTGTCATAACCAGCATCAACTCTATTAGCAATTTGTAATACAGTAGCTTTTCTGTGGAATCAGAATCAGAATCAGAAAACTTTATTGATCCTGGAGGAAATTGCTTATGTTATGACTGCAAGAACAATATAAAATATAAAGTCCAAATAAAAGTAAAATTAAAAACAGAAAATACTCTGAAAAATACTTTGTACAAAATACACTATGCTACATACACAAGAAGATGGGGTATAAATACTACAGATACATAATTTACTGTTAGATGATTACTAGTAACACGAATGGTGGTTAGGAGTATGTTATTGTATACAATAGAGATCGGTAGTAGATCAGTAATGTTGACATCAGCAGTGATATTTCATATGGTAGATTATTGCACATAATAATTAAGATAATAATGCACATAATGATGATGATTTAAACCCAATAAGAAATTGCACATCTGAGTAGCAGCAGGTTGTTGCACAGATTATTGTGTGGGTGTGTGAGAGGGGGAGGAGTTATAGAGTCTGATGGGTGTGTGTAACAGGGGGAGGAGCTATAGAGTCTGATGGGTGTATGGCAGGGGAGGAGTTATAGAGTCTGATGGGTGTGTGAGAGGGGGAGGAGTTATAGAGTCTGATGGGTGTGTGTAACAAGAGGAGAAGTTATAGAGTCTGATGGGTGTGTGTAACAGGGGGAGGAGTTATAGAGTCTGATGTGTGTGTCACAGAGGAGGAGTTATAGAGACTGATGGGTGTGTGAGAGGGGCAAGAGTCATAGAGTCTGATGGGTGTGTGTAACAGGGGGAGGAGTTATAGAGTCTGATGGGTGTGTCAAAGGGGAGGAGTTATAGAGACTGATGCAAGTGGGGAGGAGTTATAGAGTCTGATGGGTGAGTCACAGGAGAAGGAGTTATAGAGTCTGATGGGTGTGTCACAGGGGAGGAGTTATAGAGACTCATGCCAGTCGGGAGGAATTATAGAGTCTGATGGATGGGTGTGTCACAGGGGGAAGAGTTATAGAGGCTGGTGTCAGTGGGGAGGAGTTATAGAGTCTGATGAGTGTGTAACAGGAGGAGGAGTTATAGAGTCCGATGTGCGTGTAATGGGGGAGGAGTTATAGAGTCCAATGGGTGGATGTGTGACAGGAGGAGGAGTTAAAGAGTCTGATGGAAGAGTGTGTAACAGGGGGAGGAGTTATGGAGTCTGATGTGTGTGTAATGGGGAGGAGTTACAGAGTCTGATGTGGAGGAAGGAGTGGAGCACTTTATGCTGCTGAGTCTGTGGCTAAAAGTACTTCTTAGTTCAGCCACACTTGCTGCCTAATACATCCCATTCTTTGACATTTTCCACTATAACAATATAGTCAACTCACCTGTCAGTGGTTTTAATGTTGTGACTGATACGTTGAACGTTACTTTTGAGTTTGTTCCATGCAAACGTGCTGTTAACTTGTCTACCTGATATTTATCAGTTGAGAGTATTGAAAAGGAATTTGTCCTCTCTTTTCTGAAATAACAGCGTTGAGACTTTGCACTAGAAGCTGCTTTGAACATTGCTTTGAGTATTTGACTGCATTCAGCCATAAGATAATTTTTTGCTCATGAAACTGGTTGCCCTCATTGGACATCAAAATGGATAAACCATATAAGGACTCATAAACATGGCAGATATCACATGCAGTCATGGATTGTCATGACAGATTTTGCTTATTAATATAACAGTGTCATGTATTGTTACCAGTAATTGTCATGAGAGATACAGCACTATATGCTCAATGTCATTACATTAAATTCGCATGTGACCTAAACTGTCATGTCATCAAAAATGACATGGCCTTCACACTAAATATATTTAGAGTCAATGGTAATAATGTTTGTCAAATGCACAGTTAACATATGTGAAACATATGGCTGTGCCCTCCACTTTACATGTACACACACACACACACACACACACACACACACACACACACACACACACATGCATGCACACACATATACACACACAGAATTATTGTTTCATCAATCATTGGTCCATAAGAGGGGTTCATTTACTAATTAAAATCTTAAAAAGGGCAAAATTGACAAAGCACTAAACACTTAATCACAACTTCTGACCAGCCTCTGACACGGCATTCCAAAAGCCAGATATCAATCAAGGCTGTGCAAATTGCTTTATATGAGCTGAGGTACCTGTCTGATTACGAAGGCCTTTCATTACGCCTTTAACTGAAATGTATTCACTCACTCGGCTCGTGTAGCTTTGGCTTCAGATCATGACACACAGCATCATCTGCATCAGAAAGTTCTTATTTGTGCTTTCTGTGTCCCTGTAAATCAACACGCATTGTTAATTTTCCATGTCAGCCGTGAAGTGTGTCAGTTCAAAAGAGTACACACGTATTGCTTTTTATTAAAATGAAGGTGGCCCACGATCCACTATTTCATTTACTGACAACACTCTCGTCGGCCAGGTTCATGATGAAACGATGCATTTGGTTATGGATTCTGCTATAGATATAATCCCAAGGACGCAAGGGTTCATCTAAATATAGCCAAGTGCTGGGTTTGGAGCTCTGAACATATAAAATGCTGAAATATAATATGATTAATGTATACATCATGATATCAGCCTTTTAGTCCAATGAGGGCACTGTGATATTCCTTATTTGCTGGTTCATAAACACCTGGACTGCATGATTCAAATTGAAAAGTACTGGATTTTCATTTCTCCAGTAAATAATATTGATGTTCACCAATACAGTAGAATGTGAACAAGCATATACAAGTGCTCCTAAAAGCATTTGGGCACATTTATCAGTTACTTATTGCTAAATTTAAATGTATGCCTTTTGAATTACTTTAAAATCTAAGTTATCTATTACTTATCTACTACTGATCTCTATTACATGCAATAATGGACTCAGTATAGAGGACAACTTCAAAAAACTATTTGTGTTAACTAGTCAATTACTTACCAGCGATTTTATCTAGCTGTGATAATCATTTACTGCTGGTTCATAAACACATGAATTGCATGATTAAAATTGAAAAGTACCAGATTTCCATTTCTCCAATACATACCATTAATGTTCACAAATACAACAGAATTTGAACAAGCATATACAGTGGCTATTAAAAATGACTGATTTCTATTATCTGCAATAACTGACCCAGTATAGAACAAGTTACTTCTATTTATTTAAATTATGAAATTACATTTATTTATCCAGCTGTGATATTTGTTTAGCACTGGTTCATAAACACCTGGATTGCATTATTTTAATCCAGAAGCATTGCAGACTGTCAATTTCTTCAATAAGTAAAACTGATGTCCACAAACACAGCAGAAGTTGAATAAGCATTTACAGTAGCTCCTAAAAGTATTTGGGCACTTTAACTATTTACATATTGGTAAATTTAAACGCATTTCCTTTGATTACTTCATTATCTACTACTTATCTTCTATTTATCTCTATTATGTACAATAACAAACTCAGTATAGAGAACCACTCCAAATCACTAGAAAATTACTTAGCAGTGATTTATTTATCTACAGTATTTATATCCTCTTCTCTTACTGACCACAGCATTTTGTATCTATAGCATAGTGGATTTGGTATAGAGTATTTTTCAGAGTTTTTATTTGACTTTATTTGACTTTTATTTTAACTTTATATTGTTCTTTGCGTCTTTTTGTGTCTCTGCAGTCATAGCATGAACAATTTCCTTCAGGATCAAGTTTTCTTATTCTGAAAATGTTAAAAGGGTATTTTTTTGCCCATTTGGACTCAACTGATGGACCCATTTTACCCATTTAACTGATGGACTTTTTGTGTTGAGAAAGCCTGAAGAATTCCAACCCTGCCAAGGGGCAGTTAATCTTTTTTTTTTTTTTACTATTAATGATCTATTTCTGAAATCATGCAAAAAGAGGTGTTTTTAATAAATACATACAATATATGAATAACCAAGGAAGAGGACCATGACTGAAGCTTCCAATCTAACATCCTAAAAATTTCCATCTCAACCTTGTTTAATGTAATAAAATTTTCACACCCCACCAACACCTCATCTCCTCCCGGTTCCTCTCTCAGTTCTGTCTCTGTTCTTAAAAAAGGGAGATCCAGTCTTTCACACACTTGGAACTCCAGTTCAAGTTCTCCAAGTTTGCTCTCCTCCAACAGTTTTACAGTTGATCCAATCAATCATACAATGAAGGCATGAAGACTTCCAAATTTTAAAATGCTCTTATTTAATCATAAAAAATTCACTGTCATGGATATGGATACGGCAAAATTGTTTAGGTGCAACTGACCTTCACAAATAACGATTTCTTAACCCTTATAACATGAGTGGTACAGATCTAGAAGCACAACAAGTGGTAAACTGTCATCATACAGCAAAATAACTTCTTATATGGAAGTTCCCCCAGTTTGTGTTGATGCTCTGTCAGGGTGAATGTCTCCAGGCAGCAAAGGGAGGCGCAGACACAGACTTCCACATTGACTTTGACTTTTATTTTTCAAAACAAAAAGGCACGAGGGCCTAAACACAACAAAACCAAAACCAAGGAGACAGGACAGGAGTTCACTGAAGTAAACCAAGAAGCCAGTGGACCGACACCAGAGGTCCAACCTGAACTGAACTAAATAACCAAAACACAAAGCACACAAACCTATAGAAACTAAACATCACTTCTCCAAAAACACCGGTCAGCTGAAACTAACAATTACCCTAACTAAACCCGGTGTACTCAACATATATCAAAATAAATGCCTTTCAACAAAAGGAAAAGGGCGCCCTCTCGCGGCTGCCGCCCAAGGACGTTACATGCTCGAGGTGTCAGACATTTTTGGTGTTCCTATGTCACATACAACCAAAAGCATTGTAATTGAAAAGAACATGTAATAATAATAACCACTACTGGGGTTTAAAAAATGAACAAATTTCTTCATTTTAGGTTTTAGAAACAAACAGAAGAAAACACAAGATCTCCGAAACCAGGAGAAATTTCAGAATAGTCTCCGCCCACAAGTGGGTGGGAAAACCTGGAGAGGGAGGGGTCCAGAGAGTGGCCAAGTGAGAGCAAACACCAGTTTTAGACTGTTTTACACCGTTTATATTTGTTATTTGAAATCCGATTTCACTAATACACTCTTTCTAATGGTTAAATAACTTTTTGATGGATGGTTCTTTATAAATAGTTCAAATCTAAAATTAGGTAGGGATACTTGGCGGATATCAGCCGAAGATGCTGAATGGAGTGGATTGGGATTGGGGGAACATTGGTATTGGAAAAGAAAATGCCTTATGGCACAGCCATTCTTTAAGTAATTTATGTAAATGAGATGTTTGAGTGTGAAGAACCTTACTGTAAAGGAACAAAGTGTTTTTATGAATATCAGTGTTGATTAACTCAGCCAATCTGCAATACCTTTGCATGGTCAATGCGAGTTTAGACTGTCCCTTTTTGTTTAGACGCTGCGCCAAGTGGGAATTCCTCAATTCTGTTTGTGTTTGAAGTACGCGAGCCGCTCCACATTCATCATTCTCACGTGAAAAACATTTTTCTCCGGCCCACTCTGAGATATGTCTCCCCTGTGTCGCTTTATGCAGATATTTCATCTGTATCAGCCTTGTCTTGTTTCATGATATCAGCTTTTATATGGAGCGAAGGGACTGAGCTGTAGGGAGAGGGGGTGAAAAAAAGAAAGAGAGAAAAGAAATACAACTGGTATCTTTATTCATCTGCTGTCTTCTTTCATTCCGTGGCGTTTGATACTCCTCTCCGTTCTTTTCCCTCTGCCTGTCATCTGGCCGCCCGGCGTAGTAACAGATCCCTCATATTCCTCCCTTTTTTCTCTTTATTTCATTATTTCGCCCCTTCTCCTGCCCCCCACCCCAAGATTAGCTTATATTCATTCTTCACATGTGACTGCCAGTCTGTTAAGGTCATATTAAACCAAAAGCAATCCACTTTAAATGGTTATCTACGACGTGCATTAAAAAGCTCTTTGCTGGCCTTTAAATATTGTGATTGGGTTATAGAGGGGTGGGGGGGGGGTGGGGGGGTGGAGGGGGGTCCTCTGTTTCGCCGCGCTGATCTCCCTCCCAGGAGCCCGTTTCAGAATATAAATTGAGTAATATTATAAAGGCGAGGGGCGCAGAAGGACTGGGTAATGAATAGGATTCATGATCTAGTGAGGAACAGGAGGTCATGCAATGAAGTGAAATACTCTAATAACTGCAATGCTAAACCCCGCAGATGATGATACATTAACTGAGAGGGACCTTGTAATTCTATTTTTTTTTCTAGCCTTCTTCTAGGGCCCATACTACGATACAGACATATTTGTATTAAAAGGGATCAAATCGAATTAAAATCCAGAGCGCTTGTAATTGCTTCTTAAACATCTCCCTTCAACTTCTAAGCCTCCTGCGTTGCATCGTGGAGGATCATTGCCATGAAAAAAACAAACAAACAAAAAAAAGTAAAGTCTTCTGGCAAAACATGTAATCTGATGAAAAATAAGAACACATAAAAGCTGATTTGCATTGCAGGTTGATGTCTCAAGGGTTTGGCTCAGATTACCAAAGTCTTAATACCAGATATTAAATACAAGATTTAATCCCACTGCTTATGATTTATTTTTCATCTCCTCAAGGAATTACACCGATAATCTCACATGGTAAGCAGTAGATGATGAAAGCGATACATTGAGCCGAATGCTTTAGCACAGATTGCCTTTCTTTACCTGTGTCCTCTGGATGCCATCAATTACGAGGCCTAGTCAGGAACCTTAATACATATCAGGATAAGAATATATCTCACTTTTTCTCCTTTGTTGAGACTGCACTGCATCTTGTCTCCCTCCAAGTGCAGCAAAAAACGTGTTTCGTCTATATTAAGCTAATTAGCTGTTAGCTACAGCAATTAGCAAAGTTGATTATGAAAAGCTAGATAGGAGTTGGCTAGGAGTTCGCAAATTAGCTCTAAGCTTTGGCCTCCGGTATGAATTTCGAGGTTGATTTGGAAAAGTTAGAGTTGGTAAGAAGTATATCTATATCTAAGTATACCTTATATCTAATGTAACCAGTATTAGTTTCAAAGCTAGGAAAAGTTAACTGTCCAGAGAAAACAGAGATAACTGTCCGGAGATAACAGCTAACTGTCAGCTTGCTATCTTTTAGCAAATGCAGTCAGTACACTTTTCTACGCCCTATAATTGTGGTCACATGCAACTGAACTGATTTTATTTCACTCAGTCAAACACTTCTAATGAACAAAAGTATCTCAAAATAAATATATAGTGACATTTTACAGTCTGCTGCTATAGATATGCAGTGTTCTTTTTTTTGGTCCCAGTTTTTTAAAAAGTCCCCTGCAGTTTTAATACAGACACTTTAATTGTCAGTAAACTGGTGAAATGGTTTATCAATAGCATTAATCTTAGGTTTAGGATCAAGATTAAGTTAAGATTTGGATTAGGGTTAAGGTTAGAGTTTAGGTTTAGGTTTAGGATTATATTTAAGATTTGGGTTAAGGTTTCACATTAAGGTTAGTTAGGATTGTGATTATATTTAAATTTTAGGTTAAATTTAGGGTTACATTTAGGGTTGGGGTTAGATTTAGAGTTAGGATTATATTTATATTTTGGGACAAGATTAAGGCAAGGGTTGGGTTTAGGATTAGGATAACATTTAAGTTTTGTGTTAAGGTTAGGGTATAAGTTTAGAATTAAGAGGATATCTAAATTTTAGGTATGGTTAATCTATGGTTAATTTAGGGTTAGGATTAGGTTTGGTTTGGGATTAGGGTTATATTTAAATTTGGGGTTTAGGGTTTCGATTAAATTTGGATTAGGATTATATTTAAATTTTAGGTTAAGGCTGGGGCTAGGTTTAGGTTTAGGATTAGATTCAATAGAATCTGATATATTCAATTTACAGTTCAGTCGCATGTAATAAATATTTTTGTTCAGTGTTAAAAATAAGTTGTGCACCTTAAAAGCTTCTACAGTTGACCATTCAAATAATAGTGTTCCAGACGGGACATCTATTGTGCTTTGCAGCTATATCTTACAAATGAATAGAGTACCATAATAGATTCATCACATAATGTCAGCCTTCAAATGATAATGCATATTGTAGCTGTTGTAAGAAAAAAATGAAGTAACGGGGTGTTGAAATGACCGATATTCTATAATAACCAACATTTCATTGTAGCCAATTGTATTTCTTGGGATGAGGTTTCATGGTTTAATTAGCTTGGGACAGGGGTGGCGTGTCAGGCAGTCTGGTCAAAGCATGAAGGCTCGGAGTGTGGAGTGTTTGCAATCAAGCGGTGGGAAAATGGTTAATTCCATCTGCGATGACACCGGCCCGGCAAGCACAATAGTTTTCAAGCTCTGACATTGACCAGTAATGACTAGACGAAAGGCGAGGGGAATAGAATAGAGGGGAGCACAGAGTGAGAGAGAGCGGGCGAGAGAGTGAAACACAAAGAGACACCAGAAATGGGTGAGAAAGAGAAAAAAAGAATGTGTGTATGGGGTGAGAGAAAGAGAGAGAGACAGAGAGAAAGAGAGAGAGAGAGAGAGAGAGAGAGAGAGAGAGAGAGAGAGAGAGAGAGAGAGAGA
>JBBJLS010000041.1:28612118-28621672 GCA_037577275.1 Bryconaethiops microstoma | reverse complement strand
TATATATTTGTTGACACCTGCTCATCCAGTGTTTCTTCTGAAATTAAGTATTAATAGGGAGTTTTCCCTGCTTTGCTACAGTAACAGCCACAACGTTTATGGAATGGCTTTACCCTGGAAACTGGAACACTGCTGTGAAGATTGGACTGCATTCAGCCACAAGAGAAATAGTGAAGACAGGTAGCCTAACGATAGTGAATGAAGTGACAAACATCACTCCAGCAAATCCCAAAGGTATTGGAAGGCACACCATCACTCCAAAAAACACTTTTCCACTGTTCCACAGCCCATTGCTGGGGGGCTGAGGAGCTTTATACCCCTCGAGCCGGCACTTGGAACTGATAATGGTGAACTCAAGCTCAGAGTGTGGAACACCTGTTCCAGAAATTGGTGCACTGTGAAGTAACTAAATACACATATTAGACAGAGTGTCTGGATATTTTAAGACAGTATATTTAATTAAACGGTTGATATTAAGGGGGAGATGTCAAGCTATACTAGATTGGAATATAAAAATAGAATCGGAAAAATTGAAAGCGTCCTATCTGCACAGTGCACCAAATGGAGCTCCGCTTTCAAAAAGGACGACGGCAACTTTAAACACTACTATTTAGTGATAATTAGGCCAGCAACAGTAAAAAAAAAAAAAAAAAAAAGAAAAAAAAAAGCCAGCTGTTGCGCTTATCTTGTGAAAAGATGTTTTGGAAATTGAGGGTTTTTTTCATGACATGAGTGATGTAAAAGACTCTGATAAGCATGAGGACGAACACGCAGCAGCAACCACTTCAAAAAGACAACAGTCAATAAGCGCCAAGACAGTTCAAATGCTCTAAATATATGTAACCGTGTGCCTGAGCCTTTTTAAACAGACAGACTAGTGTAGAGAAACCACATATGCCGTGCACATTATAGCACTCGTTTAAAGAACAGCAACCTTCTCAGACTCAGAGTGGACCAAACTTTAGAAGGCTCCAACCGCCAGCAGCTCAAATGAATGTGGCCATCTAGAGCACCCTGTTTTTTTTTTTTAATTTTTCAAACTGGTTTTAAAAGCAGCATGCAGCACACATCAATCTTTATTAAACACATCGTTTTTTTGGCAACAGATGCAGCCACCCTTTACTTGAGTAACAAAATCTTATCATAAGCAGATGCATTTAAGACACTGGCTGCACATGACTCTGCGCACAGTTCGTTATATCTGTAATTAGCAACGGCTCTTAATAGAGGGGTCCACGACTAAAGAAACATTTAGTGAAACGTGGAAAGAAAGAACGAAGCACCGTTTGCACTCAGCAACCATAGTGAAAGTAGAGCAAGTGTCAAAAGTTTCACATTTTCAAATTTGTAGCACAAAGTTAAGACAAACATTTCTGATTTTCAATTTGATTGTAATTTGTATGGATGCAACTAGGGTTCAATAACCTGAATTACCTTGTAATTTATTTAGTTTAGTGCTAATTGTTAAGGTTCGATTTGCAATGTTAAAATAAATCTAGGCACTAGTGAAGTACATAGTGAAGAGTGAAAATTTAAATTGCACAGTGCCTAAATGACAATGATCTTGGTTCTTTTGGACAAACTGAACTGCAGAAGACCCAGGGCACATGCGGAGCTGACAACGGCCACATGCAGGACCGATTCACAGCATAAATGTACCATGAGCTGAAACACTTTTCAAAACTCAGAACAGAAGGAAAGTCCCATTTAACTCAGCTGTCAACTCTTCTAAACTGTCAGTGACGGAAATGGGCTTCAAATCGGCTCTGTATTAATCGATAAAGAAATAGCACAGTGACCTCTTGACCTCTGAGGCAACCTTGTGTCCTCAGACAAGGAATTTGAAACATATTGGTAAATACGTGCATGACAATAAGGTTTCCACTCGAGTGCCCTCTGAGCCATTGTATATTAATAGGGGCAGTGTGTATTATTCATGGGTGAGATTACTTTGGTGCAGTGGTCCCAGGCCAAGGAAGCTCCTCACGCTCCTTCTCTCAGCCCTGACACGACGAATACTAACCACACTGGACAAGTGCAGCGCTGCCCCCGTTTACCACTGCCCACCCCACTGCCCATTATAATAATCTATTCAAGGATTAAAGGGGTTTTATCTTGAAGTCCATGAATAATGAATATGGAATTTCAAAATTTAATTGCCCCGAATTAAATGATTCAAGATAATGTTTCTTTTATAAATTCGTAATGGGGCTAAGGGGGCAAAGAATAGGGAAAAATACATTAGATAAAACTTTTTTTTCCCCCTCTCTCTAAGGGAAGGAGACAATAGGTTGGCCTTATGTCACGTAAAAAAAAAAAAAAAAAAAAAAAAGGAAACTTCTAGTGATAGGATGGGTCATATATTGGAGAAAGAACAGCACCTTACACAATTCAGGTGAAAACCATGGGGGACTTTAATCCTGGTCTATTCGTTGTGGACATTTTTCTGACAAGGCTTTTTCCCGCACAATCCGCTGCCCCTGAAGAAACCCTACCACGGGCAGTGTGCAATCAACCAAAAACATGTCTGTGGCAAGATAACAAAAGTTAAAGGCTTTGAAAAAAAAAAACAACAAAAAAAAACAGTGCAGTTAAAGCTATAGGCTCTCAAACACTATACACAAACCATCAAGAACATTGAGAAGGGCAATCAGTCTCCTGAAGTAGAAGCATGAAGCACAACACCACTTTCAAACCTGTTGGACTGAATTACCCAAGAAACCTGAAACCAGATACACCTCGTTCACTTAGGTTAAAGAGAACATTCAACCAAAAGTTACATTCAGTTTTTAACAGAACTGGTTGGGAAAAAAAATGACCATGAAAGGACCATGATCATTGATCATGTTATACGATAAAGTCAACCTCAGAAAACAGACTAGTTCCTTTTGAGTAATCCTTTCATTGTCTTTTTAAAGCTTTACTGAATTTGCATCTTTACTACCATTTCCGAATGCTCTACAGCAGTTTTAAACTGAGGTGCTAGCTTACTCACCAAAATGTGAGGACGAGATAAGACGAGAAGCCACATTTTTTTTGCCTCATGGGTTACTCCTCAATATTCTTTTCAATTTTCAAGGAATGAAAGTTCAAAACCTATTTTTTTTTTTTAATATTTTTAAATGGAATTTATCATGCTGTTCTGTTTTATTCACAATTTTTAGTTTTAATTATGATTTTATTTCCAAACTTTTCAACACTTTTCTATTCTATATATTCTCATTTGCATTGTTTTGTTATAACTGCATAAATTGTAAGCACGTCTAGCTGACTTTGAAAGGAGGAAGGTGCTGTAAATTAAGTTGTTTTTAATATCGACGAGAACAACAGTAATATAACGTATTTTCGAAAATTTTGATGCAGTCCCGTAAGTGACTGCACACTGAGTGCATATTTCCTTCTCAGGAAACAGACTGAGACTAAGAATCGCACTGTTTAAGGCTTGAAAATAACCACAGAGTCTAGAGATGCAACCACAACGGATTTGGCTTAGGATGTAAACACGTTTTAAAAGATCTCAATGATGAAGTCAAATGAAGTCAAAAATGTCCCCAGCATGAGAGGGTCCTCATAAGTATCAAATCTACTGAGTGACTATGCATTTCAAACTACATTCATAGCAAAAGTACTTCTCAGTAACCACAGAGTAACCAATACCTTCCTGCCCTCTTGAGGTTCAATTACAGTATGTCAGATGATCAAAACAGGAAACTGGGGTGGCATCACTTTGAAAAAGAAACTTACGGTTCTCAAAGTGTAATAAAACAAAATCATCATCTATTTTTGGGGAAATGTCCTTTTGGAAATGTCAGTACTCCACAGGTAATATTAGCAGAAAGCAATGTAGGAGAAGGATGCTCCTCCAAACAGATCAATGTAAAAAATAAAATAAAATAAAATAAAAAAACGAACAAAAAATGATTGTCTAGCAACACACCGACACGTCAAGCATTTTCCTGGCATAGTCTACAGTAATTATGGTAAACTCTGGCCTTTGTTAGAGCAAAGTGAATTAATCCAGGCTGTTTTAAACATAAAGAACAGAAACACCCCTGACCAACTAGGCCAACTAGGTAAAGTCCTGAATGAACTGAATGAACCCTGAAAACACAAACACACACACACACACACACACACACACACACACACACACACACCTTCTGGAAGGTCTGTTAAACTGGATCCATGAGAAAACTACTGAATGATGGCCTTAAACATGAGTTACATCACATACGGTTTGTGGCTGTCCACGTTCTTCTTCACAAGTGGCTTCTTCCGTGCAGGATGAGCCAATTGCTTCAAACAAGAAATGAAACAAACAAGCATGGCACTGTTAAAACCTCTAAACACAAAACAGCAGACCATTCTATTCATAAAGCTCCATTCCTACCAGTAAAACTAAATTCTGCAGCACACACAAAAAATAAACCATCAAAAACAAAAAAAAACAGCCATAAAGGATAAATTGTGAAATCTGCTGTTTTAGTTTAGATTGCTTTCATTCCTATTTCTGTCAGTCACTTAAAACAAAAATAAAAAAGAAGCATGAACCACGATTGCACCGAACTCCAGGCGTCACTATTCTCCTTTATCTTTGGACGCATCATCAGTTCGCTGGGCGCTTGGCTCTGGGCGCCGTGAGGAAGCCTCTTCCCTTTCCTTTGCAGTCGCCTTCTCTTTCTCCGGCTGGGGACCTTCATGAGTGCCATTGACTTCCTTGCCTTGCCCATTGAGAAGTGGCGCCTCTGTGGATTCCAGCAAGGTCTCATCCCGGGATGGGTCCAGTTCCGGCTCCACATGCTCATCCTCTTCATCCAGCTTGCGCAGGATGATGGGTAGCTTGGCATCTGCGTTCTCCAGCAGTGCAATATCGCTCTCCTCATACAGGGGCAGCGGAGCTCCCTCCTCCAATTGCTTCTGGAAGTGTAGGCGCTTGGCCCGTCCACTGGCCACGGCCCGTTCCAGAATCTCTTTCTCAGCTAGTCGTAGTTTGATGGCGATACGGGAGTGCAGGGACAGGTCAGGCTTCTGCAGGATGGAGCGGTCCTCCTTAACCAGAAAAACACAGGCTTTAAAGAGCGACTCAAATATACTACTGCCAGTTAGCATTATCTGCTGGCTACTAGCTTCCATTCATTAGCCATGTTAGAACGTTTAGTTAAACTAATCCTTAAATCCTTAATTCAGCAAAAAAAAAAAAAAGTCAACTTTTTGTACATTCATGTAGCCACTTATCCAACACATAATTGGCGTCGCCATCATCTCTTTTTTTGCCCTGGAGTTCCGAGACTAATATAGCTAAAGAAGAAGAGTCAGTAATATAGTAAAGAAGAATTATATCCCATTAAATAGTTTTGTGCAAACAAAACAAACTGTAAGCATTTCACAATTTAAAGATTTCATGGTTTGGCAGGATGAGAGAACAATTGCTGGCAGACTTCATGGAGGAATTTGGAGTTCAATCACTACTGCCGTACCTCTGATGTGGTTTTATATGTCTTGAGGAGCAGAGTGGCTCTTGTCTCGAGAAAGGTCCACAGTTTGATCTCATTCTCCCAGCTGACAGGGAACTCTGTGTTACCCAGGGTGAAGATCTTGTTGATAGCATGGTCACCCACCAGGTAGTCCTTCAGTTCCTCTGTGGACAGACATACACATATGCCTCATTGGTTAGAAGATGTGTATGAGGTCTTCATAAGTTTTCACAAAAGCTAAACATCCCAGCAAAAGCGGCTTTATACCTATATTACATACACTGATCAGCCATGAGAGACAGTGTGAGAGAGACGGGGGGGCGCAACGACACTAGTGTGTGATAGTGAGGTAGCAGGTCTAACTAGTGATGAGGCATTACGTAAGATATGATTCCTCACCGGCTAACGAGATGAAAGTGCTGCGTGAATGTGCTTGATATGTGTAGTGCACTGTTATCATGTCAACAGTGTAAAAAAAAGTGAGCCTCTACTACAGTGGCTGCATGTACTTAAAAATTTACATACAAAACCTGAATAATATATGGGCTCACCCATAAGAGGTCTTTGCCAGAGGGCATGGCCTTGCTTCATGGGATTTATGACACAAACTCTTTCTGCATATGTGTCAATGAATATTTCACTGCCTCTGGATCGCTCCTTCCACACAGCTGTGTGACTATCTTGATCAGTTAAAACACACAAGGGACGTCTGCTCAGCCTCTTTTCCAGCTCTCTAGCTGTGTGTAGGTATCTGCTGCAGAAAAACGGAGACGCAGCTCCTTACTGTCGGCCGGGGAGCCTGCAGGCAGCCACAGGGGCGCTGTGGCCCATGGCTGCTGGGACGGACGGAGACTAGAGCTTGTGTGATCTGATGTTTTCGCCGTGGCAATGTCTCCACCACTGATATTAGCTTTCGACTGCTCAAATGGCCATCAGCAACTTTGCAAGCCCATTTCACACGTTCTCATCTGTAAATGTGTGAAAGAAGCCAACCACAAACTCCTCTTTTCTATGAATATTAGTGCGAGAACTGACAGTGGCAGCCATGAGAAAGTTCATTATCACAGTAATTATCACAAAACGATGGAACTTAGTGATGTTTACGTTGGCATTAATCACTCTTAAAAAGTGTTTTACAAACCTGACATTTTGGACTGTTCTTTTCTCCTCATCAAACTGCAACTTTGAATATAATGATGCACTAAAGACCAACTGGACTAAAAATGAGGATGTAACTGGAATAGCAGACTAGCATTCGCTCATTGGCACTTTGGTTTTTGACATGGTGTGCTCACATTTTTCTGGTCAGGTTAACATTATAGTGCAGCTGCAGTCACTGATCTAGCAGTGAGACCTAGTGTGATAAAGCAGTGTGTGAGATGGCTTGTATTGTACCTAGGACTAGTCTTCTGGGGTCTAACCACCATAGACTCTAACCAAAGCATTTTTAGTCCAAAACAGGAAGACAATGAAACTGAATTACTCTCTAAACTGAAATGTTAGTTTGGGATTAGTTATTGAAATATATGGTATAAGAGCTTTAAGGAACAATAGTGTAATTTTGTAATAAATCGTATAGCCTTTGTTTTATTTAATTTTAACAGTTTGTAATTTATCAGTTCAAGTAATGCTAAGAATCTATATCACTGACCAACAGCAGTACCGGTACACTGGTCCGGATGCCATAATCAACCCTATCCCTTAGGAGTGACCTATTGGTAACTTTGAAAAATAAAGGCCCACTCAGACTCTCACCTTCCGTCATACAGAAGACCCGCAGAAAGGCCAGGAGCTGGGCAGATATGGGCGGCTCACTGCAGTGCAAGGCAAAGACACTGGACCTGCACAGTCAAAGGACCAGAAAAAGGTTCAAAGGGAGGCTTTACAGTGAGGGCCTTTTTAACACCCACCCCCCCCCACTTCAAATTAAACCCTAATTAACTCCAGCAGTTTGGTGCGGGCAGGAGCTAATGGAAGCCTCCTACCCATAACAGAGCACACAGCAGCTCCCCTCCAACGACAACTGATTGATCTGAAGTGATGAGAGGCCACTGAACCCGATGCATTTTTAAAAACACACTCAATCATTTATAATTTACTGTTTAATTATTGGAGCATATCCATGGCATTTTCCTGTCTGGTGTTGACACTGGATGAAAAGGAGAGCGATCGCTCGTGCTGAATCAAAAAGGTAATTTTGGACGGGTGACGGTTTTCATGAATTTCAGGCTATTGATCAATGAGACAATACAAGGGCGACTGAGTCGGCAATATTACTCTACAAATACATTACAGAGGTTTTGCTGCAGAGCAATTCAATTACCCCATGCCCTGTGCTTCATATAGAACAGATCCAATACAAGATTAACCCTGCACAATGAGAACAAAAAAAAAACTGCTGTCAGATCTGCCCAAACATGATCTGAAGTTTGAACTCAAAAAGAAGGCGGCTTAAACAAGATTTTTTAACACTAAATTCGCCACCAGATTACTTAACATGACACCACCCACTGAGAGCAATGGACTGCATGTTTTTTGGGGAAATTAAGAAAATTGAGCACAAGACTAAAAAACAAACACGAAAGAACATGGCATTCGGAATAAAACTGAAACGTAGAAGTGGGTCATCTATACACTTTATACATTCATATATTTCTATAGTTCATTCCCACTTTTATAGGAATTGGAACCAGGTCTTCCGTACTCATTTAAATAAAAATGTCCCGATTTGCTCTGAAAGATATCGGACGCATTGGACCTGATCCAAGGATTTTTAATGAATCTATATCACCTACATTTAGCCTGATTCAATTATCCCCATTAAGACAAATTAACCACAGCTATTACACACTTGTGTGATAAGAACACTGTGGTCAATGCTGAGAAAGGTTAGAAAAAACAGAAAATGTGAAAGTAATTAACACTGCAAAACTAGTCCACAAAAGTCTTACTTATTAAAAATGGAGATTTTACAGGAGAATTTGATTGGCAGACTAGCAAATCTTATCTAATGTTAGGTATTAAATAGAGCCAAGGACAGGTCTAAACATAATCATAATGAAGTATCATATCTGAGCCATGTAGAACACTTACGCAGGGATTCCAGCACGGGCCAACACCTCTGCCTTCATGGCATACAGCCTCTCGCTCTTACTGACACCCAGTTTAATCTTCACCCGGTCGTGTGCGTTGTCCTCAAAAAAGAAGCCATTATGGATGACAAACTCTGCGTTGGATCGTGTACCATAGAATATGTAGATCTAAAATCAAAGAACATAAGAAAATTTAAAAAGTTAAACTGGGTTGAACTGTGAGACAGGACTGATTACCTTGCCTCCTTTTAAAATTCAGTTCTTATATTTTTAACCTGCAAATGTTTTAACATAAAACAGCTCTTTGCTCATCCTTGTCATTCAGCTCAAAAAAATGATCTTCACTTTTACCAAAGTGTCTTTCTTGGTATGAATAGCAGGTGTTACCCAAATAATGACTGTGATCCTTTTCTTTTCCAAACTTCTTGTTAAAAGCACAAACAGTAACTCTGTTTTTTCATGAGCTTATGTTAAGTACACAGCCATGCTCAAAAAACTTTGCAAATTAAAAGATGAATAAAAAAAATATATATACTGGAGAACTTTCGCTAATCTACACCAAACGAATGTGTGTAATGGATAACTAAATCATTTAACATTTTTACCAGAAAATCAAATTGAATCTTGACCTCAGAATTCAAAGTCCTGAAAATATCGGATTGTTACACCTCTAGTGCACACTAGCTGTGTACATAGAGCAAACTCTTAACATTACCACTGATCATAAGTATGTAAGGCGGATACGACTTTTGCTGTACTAACAAAATTTAAAGCTTCAAATTTAACTGAAATTTGGAACGGTTACACCCCGACTGCTGAGGAGTGCACTCATGCATGGGTTTGGACTTTAAGACAGCACTATATTTTCACATTTTGAATTGTCTTCCTCAAAATAAGCCTGGTTGGTCTTCAAAATAAAAAGTTAACGCAAACCAACAACGACACAATCATTTAGTCGAGGGTTTCCGAACCTTTAGCACGTAGTTTA
>JBBJLS010000041.1:28582118-28609618 GCA_037577275.1 Bryconaethiops microstoma | reverse complement strand
GCTGAAGAGAGAGCATTCAGGGAAGATCTTCAGGAATTTCTGAGAAAAAAGCAGACATTGACTCGAATTTACCTCATTAATAACTATATTAACTATTTTACCTGGAAGATGCTTTAAAAAAATCAGTGTTCATAGACAACAGCAAGTCATACAGTGTCAGAAACCACATAACTGACCACAAATGTGAGTGTACGTAAAGGCAAAAATCAAACTTTTTGAGTAATTTCTGTTAAAATGTCATATTCAAGAGTTCAGTGCAACCCGTAGCGTGTTGCATATGTGTGTGAATATTCCGGATTTCAGAGATTCTAAGGAAATGTGACATCAAGGATGGAAGGCCTCACCAGTGTTGGACAATTTTGCATGTTTCTTTTTTTTTCTTGTCCTCCTTTTGCAACTTAATTCTGAATTCTCCTCCACAGACTGCTAAGCCCTCCCTCTCTCTCTTCCTCTCTCCATATCTCCCTCTGTCCCTCCCTCCATCTCTCTATCTCTTCCTCCCTCTCTCGCTCTGTTCGGATTCCTCATGCTGTGAATCTTAGCCTGTCATTAGCGGTTTTGCCCTCGACATGGAGAGGGAGGAGATATCAGCCATCAGAAGCCAATTCCCGCACACACACGCACACACACACACACACACACACACACACACACACATGCTTCCTGGTTCCTGTGTGACCCCACTACAGCCATCTGGTGCACACTGGGGACTGCCACTGTCATCTGCTGATAATTAGTGTCACCTGCACACTATGGCCGACGATAAACACTCGGCCGTTAGCATCGACTGTGTGAGAGAACGTGTGTGTATGTGTGTGCGTGTGTGTGTGAGAAAGAGAGAGAGAGAGAGAGAGCTGTTTAGAGCAAAGGCCCCCTGTCTTGGCGAGTAATGCAGGGGCTGGTACAGTCAGGAAGGGTCATAATTAAGCTCCTCATCACACACTTTACCCCACATGCAACACGTGAGAGGCTCTGAAAGGTGTGTATGTGTGTGTGTGTGTGTGTGTGTGTGTGTGTGTGTGTGTGTGTGCATATTTGGGTTTGAACATTTAAAGGCCAAAAACTGCCCTGAATTTGTAAAGTGTCATGTTTCATTCTGTCATTTATTTGTATACATAAATAAAAACTATGTATAAATATCAATATATAAATATAAACTCATATCAATATAATTAGTCCTGTTTAAAAGTCTTGAGCCACCCCTCATTTCTTCATATTCTGCTTTGAATCACCATGTTGGTGTAAAAAATACTATTTTCTGCCTGTCAAACTGTCTTGTCTTTGTCTTATATTGAGTAGATTAAATGAAAGAAATGTTTTACTGTGACTGGCAGCAAAGTGCCTAAATATATAAGGCGTCTAGATAGAGGAGTTCCAACCACTCAGCGTTCAGCACCACCAGTATACTGATCACCGCCTGATCATCTGGAATCATCTGCACCTGTTTCTTCACTGGTTCAGGACTTCAGTTAGATGGTCTTTGTTCTGCTTAAATGATTCACACATAGGTCACTGTGTGGCTTAACAAACAAAAACATTCCTCTGGAACTGGTCAGAAACTGTTCCTCAAGACTGCATTAAAATACAAGAAAGTCTGGAAGTTTGGAAGCAATACTTTTGCACTGTCCTGTACAACCCATATAGGACATATTATTTTTACAATCAGCTACATTTTTACCATCCATCCATTGCCATGGTGAGCCACAGACACAGATGACATTCAGCCAGATAATGTCCATATGACAAAGCCTCATGTGTGGAAACGAGGCTCTTGTGTGTCCCGCTGACTCAGCACACTTCTATGACTCAGTTTGTTTGTGAATTTGTAATGGGAGCAAACAGAGATGTGAGCTTTCTTGGCACAACCACTAGGCCACATTAGGACATTTTTGCGGCATTGCATTCTGAGAGACAGCGCCTGCCCTCTCGACCTTCATTTCCCCATTATCCAAAGTTTGTCTGTCTTTGAATACACAGAAAAAAAAAGAATATCGCCCATTCTCTTAAAGCGAGAGTTTGGCCCAAATCATATTTGCACTAACCCCAAAATGCAGTTATTCAACAAGGACTGGTGCCTGAAATTTGCTTCTTTAGTTTTAGATTAGAGCAACGATGCTAATGTAGCTAACAAGTAATGTACTTTACTCACAACAGTTTTGTCTGTATTTATAAATAACAGAATGTCATTTCCAAAGGCGTCATTTACGCTGGGGACACTGGGGACCAATTTTTGTTGAGGCCCAATTCGTAGCCACCTCTTTTTGAAAAACTGGTAAATTTTAGTATAAGGGCAGTCTTGAACAGCCTGGCAAAGTCTAGAAGTAGCTGATCAGGACCCCCATGGCCTTAGTGTTGGTCGAAAAAATCTACATAGCTTTGCTATTGTGTCAATGAAGCAAATAATTTTTAGTAATGGACTGTTTACTATAACTTGCCACTGTATTTAGAGCACATTTACAGAGATAAACCTTCTTATTCAAGGTTTACAATAAAAAAATTGTAAGCCCTCCCTTTTTCCCCAGTCAACAGATATAATTGCTGCCCCTATCACCAACTATGAGTCATTACCAGCAGTCTTCAGACCAAACTGTAATCGTTGCTGAATAAAACCTTGTTTCTGCTTTTTGGTTGTTCTTATTTTTTTCAAACGGTTGTCCCTCACAGCATGTGAGCATTTCAGAATGGATGGACCAAAGGAAATGACCTGAAATCACTTGGAATGAAATCTAAGTAAAGCATTATTTACTTTCGTTAAAAGTTGTTTTTTTTTAAATTCAACCGTTTTTCTGCAAAACTTAAATAAATAATATAAACAAAGTAATTTAAGTGGTTTTGTGTGAAATTCTCTGTTCTTTGTTTTTACTTCAGAATTGCCATTATTGTTTACAGTGATCGTGAATGGAACCCGACGTCTTTAGAGTTGACATTCAAGTAAACATTATTTATTTTCATTAAAAGTTTTTATTAAATTTCTACCATTTTTGGAAATTTCTGCAAAATTAAATAGATAGACACCTTTAGAGTTTAATGCCCCTCATGGAAAGTTATTATAAGAAGTGGTTATGATTGTATTGTCTGCTACCTGACAAACTTTTGAAAAGGCTTGGGTCTAAAATCTGTTAATGACAGAGGTGTACTTGCAGGCTGTTGTAAGGCAAAATAATACATATGAAAAACTAAATTTTCAATTTGACCATCATTAACACTCTGTTTATGTTTGTGTTGTTGACTTTGTGACTCCTGGCCCCATTGACCACCGTTATAAAGGAAATCTCCACAACACAGATTAAAACACTCTAATTGCATCTCAACCATTGAATTATGCAAAATTTGGGGAAAAATTGTGGAACTGTCCTTCAAGAACTATTCTTCCTTCTCATGAAAAGACTGAGTTTTAGTCATTGGGGTATGGAGCTGCACTTGGGCCCACAAATGAACCCTTACAGTTTAAAGTGTGATCAGAATTCCTAGAGTGGTCTACAAGGTTGAAGGGGTTAGAAGTTATGTTATGCATCAAGAGCTTGTGAAATCCGTCTCCATTACAATGCAGTGCAAGCGTTTACTCAGCCGCCATCTTCTGCTCTCCGTTGCGCCACACGGGCTTCGCTCCCCTCCTGTGTTTACATGCACAAATCACTGACCTTTGAGTGCACAGGAAACCCCTTCAGGCCTCATACACACACCGCATCTCCAATGATAAATACTTCCCCTCAAATATTTATAACGCCATCGGGAAGCAACAGGAAATTATTAGTTTAAATTAGGGCCATCAAAAGTCAAGTGGCCACCACTCCGATAGCAGTCTTTTTTTTTTTTTTTTGGACTTTCTGAAGGGCTGGAAAAATCCTTCAGACGTCGACGGACGGCGAGATCAAAAGTGCAGCCTGTCCACAATATGCGGCACAGAGGCAGAATGCACGGACTGGTTGTAATAACGATAAAACCCTCTCAGTTCCTTAACTGGCTGCTCCCTTTCTTTTCCCACAGGTCGTGGCCTCCAAGCTAATCTCAGCCTTTTTTTTTGTTTTTCACAATCTAGAGACTTAAAGCCCCTTCTGACCCCTAAACACTCTTTAATTAGTTTTATGAACAGTCCTTTATGATCCGCATTCGAAAGAGCAGCTCAAGGCAAGTAAAATTTACTCACGGCAAGAGTGAACCAACAGAGATTTATTTATTTATTCATTTATTCAATTTTTGCTTTTAAACTCATTATCACCGTTGTTTATGAAAATGACCCTGACAGTACCCTGAAAACTTTGGCAAAATTTGTGGTCTCCACTACACAAGTTTTTTCTTATTTGTTTGTTTGTTTGTTTAGTGCCTTTTAGCTTTCATAGTGATTTTCAGCATGGTTTATAAAAAATTACCCCAACAGTAAAACCTTAACAAAATTAGTCTTTTAGACTATTAAATTTTATCCTATTTATTTATTTATTTATTTATTTACTCATTTACTTACTTTCTTAGTGCTGTTTAGGTTCTACCAATTGCTTATGAGGATATTGTGCTCATCGATCCAAAAATAAAACTAGACTAGACTATTCAACTTATTTATTTATTTATCTATTTATTTATGTTACTAAGTTTGTTGAGGCCTTTTTGCTTTTGCTGCTCATTTTCAGGACGCAACTTGTGAAAAGTTCAACTTTTATGGTATTTCTTTTGTGTATCACAGTGTTTTGTTTTTGTTTTTTGTTATGATATTTTGACGATAAACAGTTATGATACTCACTGATCATTTTCCAAAATCTTCTCAATGCACAGAACCAATCCGATTAGGCCGTCAGAATTGTTGTATAAGATCATCACTCAGTTACAAAGAACAATTCATGAAAAATGTAACTTATATAAGATTCATAATATTTTCTGATAGTTTTTTTGTTCTTCTTGTTGTCCTCTTTTCAGGTATTTTCTGTGGACCTTGTGACTTCAAAGCTGTAGTTCATGCATCCCCAAAGTACAGTTTACAGAGCTAAACATACAGATTTCATGCTCTGTACTGCTGAGTTTATTCAGAATCTTCTACACTACTGTGCAAAAGCCTTAGGCACCTATACAAAACGCCATTTTTCTCAGTGTGTAATGAAGTGTCTTTCTTCTAGGCATGTTTCAACCAATGCATATAAACAAGAAAGCAGTGAAAAGTATCAAGAGTTGTTTTGTCTGTAAAAAAGTAGTTGATATTGTGTGAGCTGGTGAGGAGAACACAGGTTCGGTCCCAGATTTCTCCTCGGTTCCTTCAGCCGCTGTTTGGATTTGTGAAACTCCATCAGCAGCTCCCGATTTCATTTAATGAAGGACTGATTGAGTCAAACCAGGTTTCTGAAGGAAACTACAAGCGATACTGGGCTTTGACAAGGAACACATTAATATACTGTATAGAAAGTCACTTTTTACTGTATAATGTTATTTGTATATATTCTTTTTAGTTTTCTAGTATATTTAGTAATATTAATATGAGAAAAAAACACTTGCTGCTCGTCTAAAGAGTGTTTGAATGTTATTTTCACAAGTCTCAAATATTGTGTGGCTTTCTTGCCATTTTCATAAAAAGAAAAAGAAAAAGATTAGCAAAGATATTTCAAGACTGCAACTGTACCATCCTTCATGGAGCACCCATGACCCAAGACCCCCTCGTTACCTGTCGGGGTCAGTGCGGAATTAAGGGAGACTGGAGGTATTATATTAATGTATTTTTCTTGTAATTTGGGGGGCGCTGGGGGGAAAATGGCCTGATTGGAGGTCCCTAAACTGTCCCCAGTGGCCCTGGAGCAGCTGATAATTGTGCGCTGGATAGATGTGTATATCAAATAGTTTACAAAATGAAGCCAGCTGTGTTTCCCCTGCATAGTGCGCCTTCCTGACACGCATCATTAAACCTTATTAGCTACTTCCTTTTACAGAGGAGCCTCGCCCCTATCTCCCAACCCCTCATATTAACATTTTCTGTCCTTTCAACTGGAAATCATTGGCTTTATTGTAGAGTGTCAACTGGCTGTAGTTTTCTGATGGGTGCTAATTGGTACTTCAGAGTATAATCACATTGAAAGATGCTGCTGCGTTCTTTCTCGCTCAGCTGAGACAGAAGCCCGTCGTCTCCTGTTCTTTCTCTCCTCTCTCTCCCCTCGTCATAGGCTACAGGTCTCTTCGTTTGCTAGTCGGAGTCCATTAGCCTAGCGAAGCTCCAAACGGGGACTGATAAGACCATGTTGTTGAAGGCTAGTGCTTACAGGAGTAGTAAGACAAGTTGTCAGACCAAGAGCATTTTCTAGAGATTTAGCTACTTATGGGAACCAAATGACCCCAGTGTGAAGGAAAATACGTGAATGCGTGAGGGGGCATGTTAGTTGGTTAGTTAGTTAGTTAGTTAGTTAGTTAGTTAGTTAGTTAGTTATTTTTATATACAAAACTATATAGGTTTCATTGTAAACGCCAACAATTGATGTGTTTGTGCATGTATAAGGCCTTTTGTGGGGATCAAATGTCCCCAGTATTAGTATGGACAATCACAGATTGTGTATGAATATGTGCATGTATTAGACCCCTTGTGGAAAGCAAATGTCCCCAGTATGATGGACAACAAGAGCTGCTGAGGGGACATTTTACTACCCTTTCTGCAGACTTTCCTGCAAAGCTACACATTTAGCTCTTGATGGGGACCTCATGTCACGAGTGCAATGGTAATCGTGTGATTGTGTGAGAGGAGTTTTTGATTCTTATTTTTACCAAATATGTAGCTTTCATTACAAAGGCAATCAATATTTGAGTGTGTGCATGTATTAGGCCCCTTTTGGGGGCCAAAATGACTGGACAGTTTTACTGCTTTTGCTCCAGAATTTACTACAAAGCCACATATTTAATACATTTAGCACTTTGTGGGGGCCTATTGTCCCCACATCGAGTGACGTTGGGGGACATTTTACTGCTCTTACTGCAGAATTTATTAAAAAGCCGCATATTTAGCACATTTAGCACTTTGTGGGGGCCAAATGTCCCCAGTGTGATGGAAAATGTGTGATTGTGTAAGGGAGGGGACAAGTTTTTTCATGTAGTTTTCATTCTAAATCCAACAATATTTGTGTTGGCATGTATTTGCCTGCTCTTACTGCTGATTTTACTACAAAGCTACATATTTAGCATATTTAGCACTCTATGGGGACCTAAAGTCCCCAGAATGATGAAAAACATGAAAATGTGTGACACTGTGGGAACTTTTGTCTGGACACCATGTGAACAAAGCTCTTTTTTAATATGCTCTTATTTATAGTATTTAGGCTGCAGAAGTTGAGGTTAGGACTGGGTCAGGGACAGCATTTCAGTGCAGTCATATGGAAGGCAATGGAAATATCTCACAAAGATAAAAATTTAAAAATATAAAATGATATGCACTCTCAAAAAAAGGGCACCATCAATGTAAACTGTAGTCCAAAGAGTGTAAATGTGTATGACATGATCTTTAAGGTTAAATTATTTAAAAGGTGCATTGCATTCACTTACTCAGAGGACAAAAGCAAGTTTTCAACTAACTTTTAAAGGAGAAACATAGAAACAGGACAAGATGCAATAAATGCAGCTTAAAATGATAGAAAATGAAGTATGGCCCAAAGTGTAAATTATGTTCTAAATCTAAAGGTACTGATAACATACAGAGACAGAAACAGAGACAGAAAGTGAGAGACAAAGAGTGAATGTGTCTGTGTGTGTGCGTGTGTGTGTGTGTGTGTGTGTGTGTGTGTGTGTGTGTGCATGTGTGTGCATGGAGACCAAATGGCCCCAGGAGTATAGAAAACTTTTTGTTGCAGGGACATTCAGCGATACAGTTTACCCAATGAGAGCAGAGGTCATTTACATATACAGCAGCCTTAAAGGCACAGTAACAATTACAGTCCGTCTAATTCTAATGGACTGGTTGGAAAAGGGTCCTCTAAGAGTAAATAAGGATTTTTGTAAATCAATAAAAACCTTAAAAAACGAATTTTACGAAAACGTAAAATGCACACAAAGAACGGGAGACAGTTTTTCTGTTTCTTTTAACGATCAGCCAAGTTCCAGCACAATTGAATTTGTTGTTTTTGTGGCCTTTTCATATGAAATTCAATCTCCTGCTCCGGTCACTGCTGTGTGTTAGGACAGATTACAGTTTGGGATAGTTTTATTAGTTCCTCAAGTTAGAAATTAGGATGAACCTCACACAAATATCGATCTACATCAACAGTACAGTGCAAAAGTCTTGAGCCACCCCTCATTTCTTCATATTTTGCTTCCAAAGAGCCAGACTTTCTGACATTTTTAATTATGCTTATGTTAAGCAGATGCTCTTATCCAGAGTTAATAATGATGTTCTCCATGTTCTTTTAATTGAGGAACATTTCTCCAGGCTTCCTGAAGGACTTTCAAAGTTCTCTCATTTTCAAAGGAATGTTTTTTGTTTGTTAAGCCACACGGTGACCCACGTATTAATCGTTCAAGCATATCAAAGCACATCAAATTTAACGCCTGAAGCAGTGAAGAAACAGGTGCAGATGATTCCAGATGATCAGGCGGTGATCAGTATACTGGTGGTGCTGAATGCTCAGTGGCACCGTGTATTTTTAGGCACTTTGCAGTCTGTCACTGTAAAACATTTGTTCCCATTTCTTTCATTTTAACCTCCTCAATATGGCAAAGATATGAGAATTTAACAGGCATAAATCAGGAATGTGATTCAAAGCAAAATTAAAAAGAAATCAGGGGTGGCTTAAGACACAGGCTTGTATATTTTTTCCTTCTGTGAAATGACAGTTTTGGAGTAAGGAGGTTGTGATATGAATACAGGTGTGGAAATATATTGTCATGATCTGTAGGAGGTGGGGTTTGTTCGAATATAGGTGGGAAAAACAGACTGCAATGAGCCTAGGATGGGTGCAAAAGTTAACTCTGATTGCGAAAGTGTATTTGCAGTTGAAGGCATTACTGAACCAACTGCAGAAGTGCAGTTTAGAGGACTGGCCAGTGCTTCAAGCTCACGGTGCTTGTGGAACTGGTGCTTCTTTTTGGCATTTAGAATCAAATAAAAAATCATCTGCTGCAGAGATGTCCACCCAGAATAAACTCGTGCTGGAAAACTACATTGGGGGAAATTTCGTGCCATGCAGGAAACACATAGATTCATATAATCCGTCCACTGGAGAGGCCTACTGCAGAGTGCCAGACAGTGGGGCTGAAGAGGTAAGTGAGTTTTGGGCTCCAATTTTAATTGCATAATTTAGATATAGTTAGTACTGGAGACAAGAAATCTACTCTTTTATCTTCAGGAAGCGAAAACAGGTTAATTATTGAGGAGGCTGCTGCTGAGTCTTGGTTTCGGCCTGCAGGGCAGCAGGTGCACCTTTGCCCTCACAGACTTTACAGTCAACAGAGTGTGGAGGGTGCACATAGGTGCTGGTCAAACATAAGCAAGACCCAGGGCTCAGAGTCCACGCTGAAAAACAATGATCTACAATTTTTCTTTACTCAAACAAATAAAATGCATACAGGAATAACACACTACTGCACTGAGATTTTGTACATTTGCGTATTATTCACATAATACTTTACTAAAAATATACTCAATATTCTTTGCCAAGAAATAATCATTACTGACCATTAAAAGCCACCTAATATAGCAGCCTTCCCAAGTCAATTCAGTTCATTCCAAAGGTAAAGGGAACCTCCCAGGTGAATGATAAAGTATGCTTGAGTCACTACCCAATGCATTAAAAAAAAAAAAAAAAGCCAGGTTTCCCCCTTAATTTTAGTTGTGACCAGTCCCCACCCATTAAGACCACAAGATCACCCCCCAACACACGATGCTGCCAAGCTGGGAGGCTGAAGGCCAGCAAATTCTTCTGTACACCACTGCTGTTAGACAGCTCAGCCTTGGAACAGCACTAACAGACAATTTTGTTATGTCAACTAGAGAAGTTACATCATTGGGCATCAAACTCATAATCTTGGAGATTATTTTTTACGATCAAAATTAGTTAGGTACAAGTAAATCGGCACACCACAGCACAACACACAGTGAGAACAATGTGAGATTCTTTCAACACCCAGGGAGCAGTGTGTAGGGACAGTACCTTGCTCAAGGGTACCTCAGTGGTACCACTGGCCATCCTAGGATTCATAGCCTAACCGCTATGCCACCAGCTGCCCCTTGCCAAATATCATTTGATGGACCCCCAGTAGGATGTTGCTTAGGGAGTTCAGAAATGGCTGTATTTCCATACTGAAAATAAACATGGAATATTTCCTTTTGCGTATATGAATAATTAATGCGTGATGATGAGGTAACAGTTGTAATGGACAGGTTGTTGTGTATGAAGTTGTCATAAGAACCCTGCTGTCCTGTGCTGTAGGTGGAGGCTGCAGTGAAGGCAGCCAAAGACGCGTTCCCTGCCTGGTCAGAGAAGAGTCCAGCAGAAAGGGCCACGGTGTTGAATAAACTGGCTGACCTGCTGGAGGCTCGTTTGGAGGAATTCGCCCAGGCTGAATCTAAAGACCAGGGTGAGTCTCGCTGCTTCATACGGTAGCCTAACAAACCAAATCCTTGCTAGAATGTCTGTTCACTTGGTCAACATCTGGTTTGAGCTACTTGTGCTCAAATTGGTCTGTAAGGTCCTTAGTTAACAGCATTGGAAGATGCCTATAAACCTGAAACTAAAAGCCACATGAACTCTTCAAATCAATTGAAATCGGTGATCCAATTGGACAAAAATCCCACAGTTTGAGGCGTCTGACTCAATCACACCATTTTTTTTCTTTCTATTTATTTTATTTTATCATCTTCATGCTTGCAGTTTTACCAGCAAACCTATAACTGAACCGTTTCCCCCATAAACAGACACTGTGCTGTGCATTACAAGCTATCCTATTAATTTTCTCCTCTCCTTTAACCTTGTATTGCATGCATGCATTATGAGACCAATGTTTACTTTTATATATGATGCTGAAAAAAACACATTCAAGCATGTGAATCTTGAGTTTGAGTGGATGAAATATGGTGAACATTTGCTATTCCTGTGGAAAGTGTTGCACCACGACAAAAGGAGGTTTAAAATTTGCCCATCAGGAGAGTGTGACCATGTTTGTAAATCAGGGCCAATGCTGTGTTGTAGAGAGTTAAAATGCCTCTATTTCACTGTATGTTTTTGATTGTACACATCTGAGCGAAATTCACCCATTAAATTAGTACATAGATAAGTGTGTTTGAACTCAACATAGTTTGAGGGAAATATGTATTGAACCTGGAAGCTTCTATCACTTATTGGCTACATTAGCCTTATAGCTACAATGCAGGAACTAAAGAAGGAAAGTCTGACACCAAACATGTCTTGATTGAATGTCAGATTGAGAAAACTTTACTGATCCCAGAGGAAAATGCTTGTAACATTTGATTCAAATAACGCAGTTTTTTTTGGGTTTCTATTAGATTATTTAAACTACTTACATAGTTAACGTTTTATTGGATTTCCCCCATAAACAGATATTGTGCTAATCATTACAAGCTATATTATTAGTTTTCTACTTTCCTTTAGCCCTCTCTTGCATGCATCGTGAGAGCAATGTATATTTGCATAAAATGGCCATGATTATTTAAAAACCTAATATTTTGAAAAACCCAAAACATTTCAAAAACATAAACAGTAATTCACTGCTTCTCTAGTAATGAGCCTGTAGTAATGGGAGTCTACTCATTTTTTAATGAATGATCCAGACTGATCTCTGCACTCTCCTTCTCTTCCCTCCACTCGTCACTCACTCAGGAAAGACGATAACCGCTGCCCGAAATATCGATATTCCTCGTGCTGTGTACAACTTCAGATACTTCGCCTCATCCATCTTACACCACACTACAGAGTGCAGCCAGATGGACCACATGGGCTGTGTCTGTTACACCATCCGCTGTCCTGTGGGAGTGGGTAAGAGTGCGTGAGCACGTGTGTTGCATTCAGAGTGTCGAAAAGTCCTTTCTGCAGGTGCTGCCCTTCAGCTGATGTAATTGAGTGAAAGAGTGTGAGTCTGTCCCTTGGTTGATCTTGGTTATGCAGGTACTGTGACTGCATGGCAGTATGATCATGCATCAATCTGAAGATGGCAATTAAACGGCACCAATAATGGAATGTTAAAGTGAACTAAAATAATTGTACTCTGCTGTTCAAAAGCTTTAAATCACTAAGAATATTAATAATAATACAAAGCACAGAAAATGTGCCATACTATTAATATAAAATAATGCTGTGATCATTACAAATGCCACTTTTTCAGGTAAAGATTAAGCTATTGGATGATGCTGATCTGTTATTTCTTCTTTAAAAACTACTGAACTTTAAAACGAGCTGTTTATTGAGAAGCGATTCTCTTAAAATTAGTATCAGAGAGTATCTCTACTGCCTCACACAGCAACAGCATGACGTCCTACAGTGTAAATGTGGTATTTCACAACGGATTTGTTACAGAATCAGATCAGATTTACTCTATTTTTCCCTCTGAAATACATTTTTCTGCTGACGTTCTCCTGATACCCATTTACATCTGTGCTGATGTGCCACCTCTAGTAATAACGCAGTGGTTTTACGCTGGTCTGTGTGTGTAGCTGGTCTGATCAGTCCGTGGAATTTGCCCCTTTACCTCCTCACCTGGAAAATTGCTCCAGCCGTCGCCATGGGCAACACCGTGGTGGCAAAGCCCAGTGAGATGACCTCAGTCACCGCCTGGATGATGTGTCAGCTACTGAAGGAGGCAGGTGAGGAGTGTGTGGACACTTTGAAATTCCAAATAAAATCCCATCCATCTGGAATTCCTTTCCCTATTTTCTCTAGGACAGCTCTTCTATTTATTCTTTTTGAAGTCTTCTGGAGATTATTATTATTATTAATATTTCTATTTGTTTGTGCTTGTTGATGTGATCAGGTTTCCCGCCTGGTGTGGTGAACATTGTGTTTGGCACTGGTCCGCGTGCGGGTGATGCTCTTGTGGCCCACCCTGACGTCCCCCTGATTTCATTCACTGGCAGCACAGCCACAGCCAGAGCCATAACAGAGCGCAGTGCCCCATTCTGTAAAAAACTCTCACTGGAACTCGGTGGCAAAAACCCTGCCATAGTTTTTGCTGACGCTGATCTAGAGGAATGCATCAGAACCACTGTGCGCTCCAGCTTCTCCAATCAGGTGGGTCCTTTTACTCAGCTCAGCCAGTCACACTGATTCTTATAAATATACTATCTTCTGCCAGTCAGCACACACAGGCTCTAATTAATACTCATCTTAGCCAATCAGCTCACACTGATTGTTATAATTACACTCAGCCTCAGCCAATCAGCTCATGCTGACTCTAATAAATACATCTTAGCCAGTCAGAATACACCAGCGCTATAATATACTGTCTCTAGCCAACCAACCTCCACTCTTTCAATTCCTGCTGTTTTAGTACCTCCACAATACAACAAAGTTTTTCCACTTTTTTGTTCTTTCTTGCCTTTGAATTTACAAATTCATAAATTCATCAGGAAAATCAGTATTTTTGTAACCATGCTTTTGTTTATTTGCTTATTTGATCACTGTAAATAAGACTGTAATTACTGTCTTTCTGATCGTTTGAAGTGATTTCTTTAAAAAAAAAAAACAACTCAAAATACATTAAAGTGAATGTACATTGCACTGCAACTTGGGGGCGCTGTAGTTCCATCACTCTCCACTCTTCTGGCAGGGAGAGATCTGTCTTTGTACCAGCAGGATCTTTGTGGAGAGAACTATTTACCCTCAGTTCCTGGCAAAGTTTGTGGAGGCATCTCGGCAGTGGAAAACTGGCGTGCCCTCTGACCCCTGCAACAACAACGGAGCTCTAGTGAGCAAGGAGCACCTGGAGAAGGTAACTTCACCTTACACTTGTCACTGTTTTATCAGTTATCAGTTCATCATCAAGGCCATGGTGGTGTTTTGCTTTTTGCTGTAGCTACAAGACAAGTGTAGCTAGTAAAGTGCACACTGCCCTCATGCAGTGTGATCAGTTTAGTGTTGAGGTTTCCCAATCTGTAAGCTGTTCCAAACACCTGATATTTCTAATCACGTTAGAAAGTCCATGCAATGAATCATGTATTGTGATTCTGCAGCAAGTAGTAGGAGATGCGATTAGCAACAGCCAATGAAGCCACAAGAAAAATCAAGAGCGAGATGCAAGACATGCAAACAATAGCAATAAAATCCATGTATTTTGACTAAGGCAGCTGCTCAGGTTGGGTTTGGAATGGACTTGTTAGAGTTAAAGGGGTTATTTATGACACTAGTGGGCTTTGGAAAGAGCACAGATCTTTGTTGACAGATTGTGGAGCGTGATCACTATAGTGTGCACTGCTTTACGCCAACAATAATAACGATGAGCTGCGTAGCAATTCTGAGTTTATATTTTTTCTGTAACATACACTACCAGTCAAAAGATTTTGGACACCCTAAGATTTTCTACGTTTGCATGCTACTCACTTAATGTTTAATATTCTTTGCCAACAAATAAATCTACAGTATGTTCACTATTTGAATACATTTATTAGTCAGAAAATGTCATATATATATATATATATATATATATATATATGATTAATCGCTAGTGACCCATAAAAAGCCACCTAATATAATGAGAATTAGAATTCTAATGTGGATCATCAGATAAGTGTTAGATATTTACTGAGCTATTAAGTGGTAGCAAATGGGATGAAACGGTTAACTGGTGCATTTGAAGGACTTTTTTGACTCTACATCACCACACAACCAGTTAATAGGATGTCAGACACGCACTGTTACAGATTCTTTCCATCTTATAAAGGAAACTTGTTTTATTAGACGTTTTCATTTATAGTCGTTCACTTTCCAATGCTAAACAAGATTGGAAAATCTGCAGTTTCTGAAATTCATGAATTAGTGGTAAAACCTGTGGTGTGTAAAAACTTTGACTGGTTCTTGGCTGAAGTGTTCGGAAAAAAAAAACTGTTAATTAGATTTTTAGTTAAACAATTTCTTTAAACTGAAAAATTTAAGTGTATTGATCTTCATACAAATATCACATGATTATAAACCCAAATGAACACAAACTCATTTTGATGATTTTGACTTGGTTTCCCATTTTCAGGTCAGAGGTTACGTGTCACTGGCCAGAGCAGAGGGAGCCCAGGTGCACTGTGGCGAGGGCGTCGACACTCTTAGTCTGCCGCCCCAAAAGGTGGGCGGGTACTTCATGCTGCCCACCATCATCACCGGGATAACCGACTCCTCTCGAGTGATGCAGGAAGAGATCTTCGGCCCTGTCACCTGTGTGACCCCCTTTGACCAGGAGCAGGAGGTCATATCACGGGCGAACGGCGTACGTTACGGCTTGGCAGCCACGGTGTGGTCGCGGGACGTGGGGCGAGTGCACCGGGTTGCTAGGCAACTGCAGGCAGGGATGGTGTGGACCAATTGCTGGCTGATCCGAGATTTAAACCTCCCGTTCGGTGGCATGAAGAGTTCAGGAATTGGGAGAGAAGGAGGGAAAGACTCCTATCACTTCTTCACAGAGGTTAAAACCATTACTATCAAACACTGAGTCACTGTGGGTGTGAATACACACTAACATACTCACTGGCCAATTTACTGCAAACATCTGTGGCCCAGTTTGTGTAGAGACCTCCTCTAGCTCTTCATCAGTGGTAGTTTCTGACCAAAGAGCTGTGCTCAACTGGATTTTTTGAGGAGTGGACCACTCTCAAGATAATAGTAGGTATGTGTAAACCAGATACACCTGTACTAGTAGCACACACATTAATGTCAGTGTCACTGCTGTGCTGTGAATGGTCCACCACTCAAATAATATCTGGTTAGCAGCAGCCATGTGGTCACAAACTGACTAGTGTTGAATATTATAGAGTAGTGTTGATAAAACTGTGTAGACTACAGTGTATAATGGTCTACCTATGTAGGAACACTATGAATCAAAAAATTTACAGACTGAGATTTTCTACATTTGGATGTTTCTTACTTATTCACTAAAAATATACTCAGTATTCTTTGCTGACAAATAGATTTGACATTTGTTCACATACCTTTTCTAGCCAGAAAATATCACATTTTTTATTCATCATTACTGACCTATAAAAGCCATCTAATATAATTATAATTATAATGTGGATCACCAGACAAATGTTAGATATTTGACAAACCATTAAGTGACAGTCAATGAGACAAAACAGTAAACAAGTACATTTAAAGTTAAAGGACAGTCTAGAATTTGACTCTGCGTCACCACACAGCCAGCTAATAGGATGTCAATAGGATGTTATATATTCTTTCCATTTTATTAAGAAAACTTATTTTATTTCATTAAGAATTGTTCACTCAGCAGCTTTCCAATGCTAAACAAGAATAAAAATGTGCAGTTTATGAAATAAATGGATGAGTGGTAAGAACCTGTAGTGTGCAAAACTTTTGACTGGTTGTGTAGGTGTTTCCAATACAGTGGCAGAAGAACAAAATATGAGTTTCTAATAAATTGGCCTGTACGTTGAAGCACACTTTCTAATAATGTGGCCAGCGAGTTTACAGCTTATTTGTCAGACTATAAGTAATGAGGTTATTAATCACTGTAAGCTATATGGTTCAGAAATGTGTATAATATACATTCTTTTACTTTTGCTCTTTAACCTGAACCCTGTGAGAGACAGTTTTATAGCATGAATGTAAATTTTTCCACCTGCCTGTCACATTCATTCGGTATTTACTTTAGCTTTTATAAGCTCTTTACACTCACAAACTCTGGTGTCGATTCTGTTTGGCACACTATCATTTTCCCATGGCCTTGAGAGTGTGTTAGCAGTTTTGCGTGTGGGATGTGGCTTTTACACACACACACACACACACACACACACACACACACACACACACACACACACACACACACACACACACAATATCCCACAGCCTGAGCTTTGCTGTTACAGAATGTTCTGTGTGTGAATCAGCCCCCAAGCTGCTGTTGCAATGTTCCCCTTGCACTGTCCATACAACACTCTTCGTTGCCACATCGCATGATGCACTGCTTCAACTCACAAGCTCCAGAAAAGTTATTTGACAACCTTCTACATCTACACACACTGTTCTGCAGGTACTCAGAATGTAACAGCATGAAAAACAATAAAGTGTAGAACTTTTTTTGATTAATCTCTGCCAGCTGCACAGTTGATTACTGTTGTTAATAATTTCCCTGTACAAGTAGTCTGTTCTTATAAGATAAGATATGATAAGATAGACCTTTATTAGTCCTATGAGTGGGAAATTTGCATTGCTGTGGCAGAAAGTGGACAGTACAAAGGTAAGAGCAGCAGAAAGTGGCAAAACAATAGATTAAACGCTATACAACACAACCAGATAAAATAAAAAAGTAGACTTTACAACTAATACACAAAAATACAAATAAACATTTGTATGTGTATGCTAGTATGTGTCTGTATAAACCTACAGGTATAACAAAACAGTAATAGTGTAATTGGTTCACAGTAATATTTTACCCCTAGAAATTGCACGTGCTGCACCAGACAAAAAACACTTAAATTGCACATGTAATAGTTCTTATGATAGCAGAATGGGAAGGTGGGAAGGTGTTTCAGCATCTGCCCATTAACTTCTATTATGAGTGCCCTTTGAGTCAGGTGGTATTTTATTCATATACTGAATAGCAAAAATGGGTCAAAATCATTATTTGTGACTGTATGCTACTTCAGCTGAAGTCTCTCCAGGCCCTCTGCAGCCTTTAAGTAAGCAACCAGTGAATGAAAAGTCATGTGAACTGCACGTTTGGGGTGAGGACTTAAATGGTGCCAAGGGGAAGTTTAAAAACTTCATTATGAAAATAAAGAAAAATCTTCTGGTTACAAAAGACTTTGTGAGGTGGGGTGGATTGGCACGATGTAGAGGGAGAGAGTGAATATTGTGTTAATGAAAGAGGAATTATAGCGTCTGGGTGGAAAGCTGCCTTTAAGAAAGCAGAAAAGCTTTAAAGGAAACGTGCAAATGTGGTCAGTCACGTCCACCATCGCTCAGTCAAAGGGCCTACTACCTCCACGCCCTGCTCAGAGTCTGCTTTTATTTTGATTTGATTGCAGGCGATGCCCGCACCATTCCAAACATGCACTCAAGCACACACCCACACCCACTCTCAGGGCCAGTCAAAAATCTGGACACTCTTACTCATTAAAGGGCCCTTATCATGGAAAAACATTTTCGAACATATGCTTGGTCCATGCATTACATATATGGAAACTCGGCTCCAAAAACATTCTAACATAACAAAGCACATCTCATTTAAGGCCTGAACCAGTGAAGAAACAGGTGCAGATGATTCCAGATGATCAGGCGGTGATCAGTATACTGGTGGTGCTGAATGCTGAGTGTTGGAACACCTTTATCTAGGCACCTTGCGGCCTGTCACAGTAAGACATTTGTTTAATGTAATCCTTTCAATATGCTAACTGACAGACATAAATAGTATTTTTTCACCAACAAGGTGATTCAAAGCAAAATATAAAGAATTGAGGTGTGGCTCTAGACTTTCGTACAGTTTTGTATAAATTACATCATATGCCACAGATACAGCAGTTGGTTTAGACTGAAAAAACATGAGAGTTTTCTATTAAGTACAAGCCTTCAAAACCTTAAATTCACTCGTATCGGTAAAACTCATGGGCGTACTTCTTGGAAAGTCAGAGATTATTTTTCTTGGCTGACAGCCTGCCCACACTCCTGTGTGTGCTACATGCTCGCGTGCCGAAGCCGAGCACTAGGGCTCCGTTATCATGGCTGGACGTGCAGAACCGGGCCTAGCTGGTTGATTGCTGAGTCAGCAGCCCACCACCGGAAACCCCTCATTCCAGGCTGGGATATCAGTATAGCCTGTCAACCTTTTTTCCACATTCAATTTAATTTGCTCTGAACACAATAGATGCACTGCAGAAAGCCTTCAATCGAAGTGCGCCCCTACCGCTCATAGTAAAAAACACCGGCACATTTTTGTGTGTTCGCAATGGGATGCAGTTACAATGAAGCTTATGCAGAAGATAGCTTTTTGTTATGTTTGCTACATAACAATGATGTAAACAGGCCCTAAACCAGCCATGGCTGATGTCATGTGCTGAAATAAGCTATTTTGTTCACTAATATAACAGTGTCATGTTACTATTATCTGTAGTTTTTATGACAGATTGTTATGTTTAGGTCATGATGGTTAGACAGAGCATGTTTAGCAAAGATTAGCATGTGACATAAGCTGTCATGGCATCAAACATTATTGCATCCCTCGTAGCAGCTGTACTGGTAACAAAACGCTGTTATATTAACTGAAGAAATAAAACATAACACATGCCAGCATATGACATTTGTCATGACATGTTTATGGCTTGGCTATGTGAATGTTATGTAACAGGGCTATATTAAGGTAAATAAAATGTGTGAGAAATCTAAACTTGCAGTGAATTATATCGTTCCTAATGATCGGTTCGAAATTATTTGTCAGTCTTGTGACATGCAAACTACATGCCATGGTACACTCATTATTCATGTATGACCTGAGACAGTTTAACATCTTCACACCCACAGTAATAGAAACAGGTGTGTGTGGGTGTGTGTGAGCAAATATAGCGTGAGAATGGAACAGCAGGTCAGCATAAGCCTGCTCTAATGCTCCTCTGAGGGCCCTGCAGGGTGGAGGCAGAGCTAATGGCCAAGTGGTGAATCGCTGACTCCTGTGAAAATGCTCTCAGACTATCCGGGTTAAACAAACGTAGAGCAAGAAAAGCCAGAGAGAGTGAGAGGAAAATGAATGAAGAGTAAGCACGGCCCTCAATATTTCCCCTTTTTGTCATGTGTATGGCCAAGGAAGTACATGGTGGAAGATCACGTAGCCAGCATAACATTCTGTGGTGGAGTGCAGGGCCCTCTGTGTGTGTGTGTGTGTGTGTGTGTGTGTGTGTGTGTGTGTGTGTGTGTGTGTGTGTGTGTGTGTGTGTGTGTGTGTGCCAGTGGCACCCAACCCATCCGCTCGCCGTGTGGAAAATAGAGAACACATGCGGCCTTCAAGTGCTTTCATCTGAGCCTCACAGCGTGGAGGCCTTACAGGGTAATAGTCTGGATTCATGCTATTTGTCCAAACATTTGTAGACACCTGTTCACCCACATTTTCAACTGTATTAAATGAGGAGTTTGTCCCACTATGCTGCAGTATTTGACCCTGTTCCTCAGGGAGGGCTTTACACTTATTTTTTTATATATATTGGAAAATACACTGTAATAGTAATACACAACAAAATAATTGCACCTTTAAATATCCCACTAATTCGTGCATAAACATAAAATATCACATTCCTTTCAGTGGGTAGTGCTGTTGCCTCACAGCCAGACAGTGCCAGGTTTAATCCCTGTCCGGAGCAGCCGAGGGTCCACTCAGAAAGTGTGTATGCTCTGTGTGGGTTTCTGCACGCAGCTCTGCTTTCCTCCTACAGTCCAAAGATGTGCATGTCAAGCCAAGTGGTATTATATCGTTATTATGTATTACAGTATATCATATTGATTGGTCTGCCTTTCACCAGTCCAGTTAACAAGCTCAATCTCAATTCAGTATTTTATTTTTGCAAATCATTATTACAACAATAACATTTGCCATCATTGGCCCCCAGCAGTACCACTACTGCCCGCTGGGGGTCCGCGGCCCGCAGGTTGAAAACCCCTGACCCCGGTGGTCTGCTGCTTGACAGTGTGCCTGACCACACTGCCTTTGTTAGAACTGTACAAACCATAGATTTTGCTCAGTGTCCAGAGGACATTGAGAGGTGGTCAGTTCCCCCATAGGCAATAATATGTACAAATTGAAAAAGCATCCATCCATCCATTCTCACACTGTGTGTGTAGGAAAGTTGTGTTGTGTCATGTCTCATCCTGGACACACTAACCTGTGTACAAAGGACAGAATCTGAATTGGGTCAACGGACCTTTAATAGGTCACAGCAGTGGATAAGCATACACAAACACTGTTCTTATGCAAAGCCAGGCTCATGATAGGGTCATAGTGGTTGTAACATTTGCTGTGTCCGTGTGTCTGTGTGTTTCGGCCAGCCCTAGGCTGAGATTTTGCTGACTAGTATTATGTTTGTGTCACCCAGATGGCCTCTTTTAGGGGACATATTATGCAAAACTCACTTTAGTTATAATAGGACTATGGCTGTACAAAACATGTTCATGAAGTTCTTTGCACAAAATCACTCTCACATAAAGAGATCTCACCAGCTTTATTCTTGACACTTTCAGTCCCTTTCAAAATGAACTGTTTAAGGGCTCTGTCACTTTTCTGCAAATAAGCTGTTGCTGGCTACGCCCCACCCATCCCACACTAACGCTGCTGTTCAGTGTTGCCAGACGTACGATAATTATCGTATTTGTACGATAATTTTACCCTCTGTATGATGTACAATCAATAATTCCAAAAATCCCATAATGTACGATAATTTTATCCCTTCATTTTATGGCTGTTATTTCATTAGCACGACAAGGTGCAGATCTCTGTTGGCATCCAGCTGCGCAGACATACTTGGCTTGTTTATGCGCAGTCATCTCATGTACCTTTACAGCCAATCAACGCACGATGTAACACGTGGCAACGCACAACATAAACAATGATATTCTGCGCTGTTCAGTGTAGGGACTCATCCTGCACTCCACACAGGTAGAGGCGCTGTTCTGCCCATTTACAAACGTTCTGTAGGTAAAAGTGGCATTACACACTATAATATGCACAGTCTGTGATCATATATGTTATTGAAGCGGATTTTCTGAGCAATGTCAGAATGGAAATTGCGTGTGTAGGATAATTTTTCTCAAAATACGATAATTTTAAGCTGTTGGTACGATACTTCAACATTTAAGATCTGGCAACACTGCTGATGTTAAACACACTTGAAAATGGCGCTGTCCAGCCCTATATGTTTGACCCGAGTCAGACCCAGAGCAAGATGAACACAACACTTCATGAGTGACTCGCCTTTGCCTGTAGCCACAGTGCTTGGCGTCTTATGCGTGCTCGTAAAACCAGCAGAAAAAAATGGAGGATGTTCAACTAATCTAGTGGGTGGGGGCTTGATGCATGAGGGGTGGTCCTATGCAAATTTCTCCATTCTTATGTCACAATGGGGGGTCGTCCAATTAAACACATGCTCACACACAGTCCACGGTCTCAATCATAATTACACATCATTTAAAAGACCAAAACTTTTCTGTAATGTAATATTTTTATGATGTCACTATGCACCAGCAAAAGGAAGAAGTAATATTTACCTTTTATATCATGTTATAGGCTTCCCTGGTAAAAAAAAAAGTCAGTCTTAAATACACTATAGTTTGAGTGCACGCTTGGATTAAAAAAAAAAAAAAACACAATACGCTACTTTCTCAAACTTTTATTACAAGAAAACATTAGAAATATTTTAAACAAATGTGACTGACTAGTTTTGAAGTAACAAAATAATGTGTAATGTAAGTGCAAAGTTGAATTTGCCTTGACTTTATCACAGGAGCACAAATTGGTTTCATCCTTTCCAGCAATTTTTTGTAAAAAACCTTGTGTCCTAGCATCCTTTCAAGCCTGCAAACAGTTCTGTCTAATTCACTGGATTTTCATTTCGAACTTGTCTTTTCAGCTCATATGCAGCTACGTGGGAGAAAAATCTGTAGACTGGGGAGGCCGAGACATAATTCTCTTAACTTTCTGCTTTCCTTTGGACTGGATATCATTTTGGCAGAATTTTCAAGAATGCTTGGGATCATTATCTTGTTGACGAATTATATTTTGTCCCATGATATGTAAGTAATTGTGAGATGATGATTTAATTGATACTTTTTTCATGATCCAAAACAAAGTGAATGGAAGTGCACAAAAGTCAGACCTGATGTGTAATAATCTGAGCCTTTGTGGCTAAATAATTGAAAACATGTCAGTTACATTTGTTTTAAATATTTCTAATGTTTTCTTGTAATAAAAGTTTGAAAAAACAGCCTGTCATTTTATTAAATCCAGGTTTGGGCCCAAACTTCTGACCTGTAGTGTATGTCAGTGCCCTGAGGTTAAATGCTCATGATTGCCGATTAAATTTTCTTGTATGTTTCCCACTCAGGTCTGAAATTGTGAGTTACAAGCTCTGGTCGAACTCAGCGATTCTGATAGCTTAGCAAACCCACAAAGGTACATTTCATAATATTGCAACTGACACATCAATTATCATTCTGGTTTGGTCTTAGATACAATGATAGTCATGTGATGTGACTTGGCAAAAAATGTGAACTTAGACTTGAATCAGACTTGAGTCACAAACCGTAGTTAAAAGACTGAGCTCACTGTATTTGATTCTGTAGTTGAAATAAATACAAACTTCAACATTGTTTTGCTCTTGCTGAACATTGAATGATGGCACAGAAAGCTGTAAAAACAGGCTCCCAAAAATCTTTCAGAAAATTTCTTCAGCTATAAGGGTTTTAAAGTTTAATATTCCTTTTACAGTTTACTTTTTATTTAATATGTATTTGCACTAATTGTTACTCTGTAACTACTTTTTGTTGCTTCCCTTAGTTATACATGCACCATGAATGTAGAAATTTTGGAAAATGTATTAAAAATGAAAACGTCTATCAATTTACCTTATTCTAGATGCTTTACATTAACATCTCTATTATCAGTTTTGGTGTTCAATGTTAAACTGAACATGAAATGTGTGGCAGAATGCATGCTGACTTCTATAGGACTCCGGACTTGACTCAAAACCTCACTGCCCAGACTCAGGACTGGAACTTCAAGATTCGCTCACTTCCCCACCTGTCGAAGTAATTACATTAACAAAGCAGTGCTTGCGTGTGTTACAGCCAGTCCTGGACTGACGTTTTGCTGACTACAGTTATATGACCCAGATGGCCTCTCCTTATGATAAAACGCAGACTCCCACACACAGCTTCACATGAGCAAGGCCATGATTATCCGTTCCCATTTTCCACTGTGTTCGAGGCGGCTACAGCGTGTGTTGCACTGTATCTCTGCTTCCACCTTGCTTAAACTCAGTATTTGCTGTGTCATTCTGCAATAGTGTGCCTTCCTTGCATCATCTTACTTTGAGAAACAAAGCTGAAAAGTTATCATTGATTTGTTCTCCAGCTGTGTTCCATGACCAATTGCTTCAAATATGTCTGTCTAACTTATACAAGCTATGCCCATTATATACATTACCTTGCATACACATATAAATATTGACCATTTTACCTAAACATAAGTCCTCTATTTTTGGTTCCGAACTGAGTGTACTAATAATGGCCTGATAAGATCAACATACTTATCCTATCCACACATGTTCAGTTGAAATTCCATGACATTTTGATTGTTCTTCATGAACATAGATGCTGTGACCATTTCTCGCTAGACTCTACACTAATGTTATACCCTTTGCCTTCCACTTTTCCTCTGTTCTGTCTCCCTCCCATTTCCTGTCCTGCTGTCCAGTTTGATGCTGATGCAAGTTCCTCTTTAACCAGGTTCCACTGGACCGGGTCTACAAGCATGGAGACACAACAAATAGCAAACTTCATCTTCCCTTCTTCATTCATCATTAATTACTACATGTTTATGAGTCATTCCTTAATTTAGCTGATAACCCTAATTGCTTGTCATGTTATTGTTTTGCTATCCGGTGCTGACCTGAGGAGAACGGTTCCTCCCTTTGGGCTTAGATCTAATCTTGTAATAGTTTCCTTATGTGTTAGGTTTTCTTTTTTAATACTTATACAAGTATAAGATTAGTAAGTTACTTGTCTAGCTATGATAAATCAAACTACTTGCTTGTAAATTCTTGATAATATAATGAAACAAACAAAACAATTCAACAATTTTTCAAGCAAAAACGTCCAGAAAATGGCATGTTGCTGCTTTTGGTTTAGATCCGTTAAGCACTGTAATAACTAATCTGTAATCTCTAATCCCTCCCCTGTAACTAAGGTCCCCCTTAGTTTTGGCCTGAATGGTCAACATTAAAGTAACGCTCATGAAGCAGAGTACTGACCGCTGCTAGTTACAATTATATATATATTTTTTAGACTCTATATTTAGATTTTATATTGTTCTTGTCTTTGCTTCTTTGTGTGACTGTGCAGTTGTGACATAAGAAATTTCCTCCGGGATCTATTACGTTTTCTGATGCTGATTCTGATGTTTCAGAAATTAGCATTAACATTTGCAAGCAGAACATTAAAAAAGTCATGGAATGTAACCCCAACGTATGTGGATTCATGGGAAAATAAAAATTGCATCAGATCATCAACAATGCACTCCGTTCTGAAAATATTCCCACAAAATAAGTCATACAGTTGGCATGAAAGGGAAAGCACCCAGCATACAAAATGCAATCTCTTTCATTTAAAACAGCAGAAATATGTAGAACACTTCTCAAACAATTTCTGCTGTTGGAGCTGTTATTTCTCAACAGCCGAAATTGAATTTTTAACAAGCATCTGTAAAGCTGTAAGGCTTGTCCAACCTTGCAACAGTAGCTATGAAGAGATTTCTGTAGGCGGAGCATGTACAGGCCAACTGCTGATCATTCCAAACACACAAGACACTACAAAGCTGAGCTGTGTCACTCAAAGCACAAGAGAGAACGGGGCTCCCACTCTGCGAGACAGCACAATACCACAATTCACCATGAACGCACACACACCTCTGCGTGCCACAGAACAGACACACACGCACCAACACCATGAGCCAGTGCAATAATCACGTTATCCCAGAGCAGAACACTGGGTTCATCCACAGAAAATGACTCAGCCGAATAATGGCCATGCCAACACATCACCCGTTTCACAGTCTGTGCATATTGGTTCAGCCTGTCTACAGAATGGGGTCTACTGTGGGCTACTGATACAATGACAGGCGATGCGATGATGCAGTGACAGGCATAAGCATCAAATGATCTCACGCATCAGAATGACACACATAGGCCTTCCTGATGCAGCATACAATAATGATGATATAGGTCCACCTTGGACAGTTAGATGGGTGTTAGCCGTCCTCTAGCTCTTCATTAATGACCAATTTCTGATCACAGAGTTGCTCTTGCCTGGTTGTTTTTTGGTGACGGACCACTCCAAGATATGTAGAGCTGGAGAATACAGATGCTCTTATCCAGAGTGACGTACATCTGTGTTTTGTAGTCCACTACAAAACATGTCCCTCATGTTAGTAAACCTAGACTTAAAATAAGAGCTGCTTGTAGACTCAGGTTTAAAATTTTACTTACTTTTATACTTATTTCTACTTTACTTGTACTTATTTTATTTTTATTTGTTTTAGAAATTTCCGGATTGTTGCTGTCTAAACATTCTAAACTGTGGACCTGTAAGGCAGGTGGAGCTCTTTAAGTGGCAACAAAAGAAGCATAAGGCAGGTGTTTCTAAGAAAATGGACGTGTGAAATCTTTCCAAAAAAAAAGGACATTAAGTGGACGCACAAAGTTTCTACCAGGGGTTTACAATTCTATAGCCAGTCTGTTGCTACATTAGCCCCTGACTTTTGGAGGTGTGAGGCAAGTCTTCACATTGACTGGGACGTCCTTGAAACACACGGTCAGTGACACTGACAGACATGTAGTTTACTATGTGTAATCGTTTTGATTTTGATGTTGACACAATCCACCCTTTCCTGCCTCTGTCCGCCCTCTCTCTGTTTCTCCACCTCTCAAACGCTTGGACTGTCATGCAATTGGAGGATGGAGACACACCATGCCAGACTCCCCCCTCAGCTTACACACAGTGAAAGTGCTGCAGAGAGTTCCTGTCCTTGTCCTACATGCCGTCTGCGTCATTGGCCTGTATTTATTTACTTGTGTGTCAATCAGTTCTATCTCCATGCTCTTATTTGAGTAAGGACGCATGTGGTAGCAAGCAATGCACACTCTGAATGTGCTCACAAAACCTCTCATTTATATATCAGTCATATTTTAGTGGTCATTTCTGTGATGGATCATATATACCAGTATTTAATAGATTAACGCCATGGTAGCCAATGTGTGCTGAGGAAATGTAAGAAATCCGTTTGTGAACACACCTTAGAACTGAGCTGCCTGAATGTGACTGATTATATGAAGGGCAAATTTCCAAAACTCACTCAGTCCAGTCCATTCCTTTCTGGAAAATTGTGTTTTACTTGTTGGAAAGCAATACTTACAGGAAAAAAATTTTTTAATTGAAATTATACAGTTTTTTTCAATGCCTGTTTCTAAAGTGCAACTCCTGCACATTTTAGTATGGGCACATTTGTTTAAAAAATATAATGAAAAATTTTAATATTCAATGTTGCAAAATTATTTACAAGTTTAATATTTATATCCTACTACATGACACAGCATAGAGTCAATGACAGCTAACTGCATAAAAATTGTAAAC
>JBBJLS010000041.1:28568995-28582018 GCA_037577275.1 Bryconaethiops microstoma | reverse complement strand
ATGATTCCAGATGATCAGGCGGTGATCAGTATACTGGTGGTGCTGAATGCTGAGTGGTTGGATCTCCTTTATCTAGACACCTTGTATCTTTAGGCATTTTGCAGCCTGTCACAGTAAAACATTTTTTCCCATTTCTTTTATTTAATCTACTGAATATACAGAAGAGAAGACGGTCTGACAGGGATAAAATTATAATTCTGCACCAGCAGGGTGATTCAAAGCAGAATATAAAGAAATGAGGTGCGGTTCAGGACTGTACCTACTGAAGACTCACCTAACCAAACATTTAAGCACTGAAAGTCACTGCATCCCTGAAATAATGCTAAAAGAACAAACTTTCATGATGCAAATCACAGTTACTGAGGCAATCAATCCCTATACCTGGGTGGTCCTTGTAAGTGTGTGCGTGTTAGTGTGTGTGGATGATGGAGGGGGGTGAACTTCTCAGGATTAATAGCTTCCTATACAGAAGTGGATAATAGTGGAGCAATTCAAATGTCTAATAGTCTCACTGACCCTATCACAGTCCAAAAAGACATGTCAGTACAGGGGTTTATCAGAAACATGTTGCTTTTTTCTGACGATGAGTAAATCGGCATGATAATTTATGAGTTGGCCTCTGCTAGCGGAGATAAAAGCATCTGTTTTTTATCTGCTCACTCACTCGACACTTGTGTGGTGCTGCGGTGGCAGAGGAAGTGTGCGGAAGTCGCACAGCAGTTAAATGTGCCCCCCCCCACATTGTTACATGATCGTGTTTTACAGATACAAATGTAATGCAAAGCTACATTCTTTAGCCTGAACCTAACACTCCACACTGAAATGACATTGTAAGTCTTCTGTTATACCTTATCACTGTCATATAACATCATGAGCCCCTCAACCTCTGTAGAGCGGCTTCACTACTCTTTAAACCCTGTCTGAATTAATGCAAAAAAACAACATACATTACCAGTCAAAATGTTTTGTACACACTGAGATTTTCTACATTTGCATGTTATTCACTTAATATTTATTAAAATACACTTAGCATTCTTTGCTAACAAATAAATTGTTCACGATTTGAGTCTTTGATAGCCAGACAATGTCATATTTTTATTTATCGACACTGACGTACAAAAAGCCAAATATAATTAAAGTTATAATGTAAATCGCCAGACCAGTGTTAGATATTTAATGAGCTATTAAGTTATGACACAGTTAATGAGTGCATTTCAAGTTAAAGGACAGTCTAGAATTTGATGCAGCATCACCACACAACCAGTTAATAGGATGTCAGACATGCACTGTTACAGATTCTTTCATCTTATGAAGGAAACTTGTATTATTTGACTTATTTACATGTATAGTTGTTAACTCAATATATTTCCAATTATTAACATGACTAAAAATCTGCAGTTTATTAAATAAATGGATACGGAGTAAGAACCTGTGGTGTGCTTTTATGTGTTATCGCAGTGAATATGGCACTTTTCGTTCATTTCAATTCATAGTTTGAGGGAATTACATATGTATATTTGAACACTCTTTTAAATCAATAGTTTGGCCAAATTTACACAAATTGTCTCGCCTGATTCATTGCATTAGGGAGGGAAAACTGTTTAAACCTTGAATTCTGGTTGTAACATTGCTTAAGCGGTTTTTAAAAAAAAGCCTATTTTCCTGCTGCCCGTTCAATAGATACGGATGTATTACACAGCAGAAGCTTGGCGTTGAGATATTTTTGCCTTGTTTCGTAGAGGAACCACATATGCCCTTGAAGCTTGCTGAGTGTGCTTTGTAAATGATCTCAGCCCCCCTATAACAGACCCTTGGTATTTCTCGGGGCGCCTCTGTGATCAATTAAAGAGAGACAATAATAAATGTATACATTTAGACCAATTTCAGGCCGTGTGACAAATGATTATACCCTTGAGCTATTGACATTGTCTGAGAAAAAGCCCCTCGCGTCCCTGTTGTGCATTCTGCCTGCGATCTCCAGGCTTTGCTTTCATCACTTTACATGGGCTGTGGGCTTTTGAAATATGTTCTTTGTTTAATTTCACACACACATGCACACGCACACACACACACACACAGACACACACACACACACACACACACACACACACACATACACAATAACACACATGCACACCACGAGCTGACATATGGTTTATAAATGATGAACATTCTTACATATGTTGAATTTGAGCCAACCATTATTTTACTGGTATTTGGAGGTGAATGTATATCATGTGCTGTCTTTGATAGATTGACTTACTGTAGCTGCTGTTTTTATATGAAACAAAGTCAAATGGGCGGAATATTTAGCCTGGAACTATGGGCAAGAAGAGTTAATTGTGCTATACAGTTGCTCTTCTGTGTGTGTGTGTGTGTGTGTATTTACCCCTTTCATGGATGATAGGAATGCTGGAAAATGTGTCGAAGTGGGGACATTTTGCTGGTCCCCACAAAAAAATGTGCTGCTTTCACCATAAATTCAGGATTTTTAGGTAAAACTAAAAGCAGAAAGATTTCTTGGTAACTGAGGTTAAGGCCAGGGCCAGGTTTAGGTGCAGGTGTTACTAAGAAAGAGTATCACACTGTCAGTGAAAGCTCCTCACAAATGTAGTAATACCACCAAGTGTGTGTGGGATGATTTTGAGCTGTATTCCGCAACACAGGTGAATAAAGATTTCTCATGGGCTTTCAATGGACGTTCTCACAATTTGATCTACATCGGAGTTCCAGCAAAATATCTACAGAATTTAATAATTCACATGTAAACAAAGTCATCCGGAGAGATCTGAATGACTTTATTTACATGTAAATTATTGTGGAGAAACATATCATTTACCTTTACAGTGGTTGTGAATGGACCTAGAGGTCTTGATGTCTACAATCCAAATATAACCATTTTTATTTACTTTCCAAAACCACCAATGAACTTATATGTGTCTATGAGTGTTGATATGGAATAATAATGATGGAAAAATAATGGCAAATCAAAAAAAATGTGCTCAACTGAAAACTGCAGAACATAATGAGATAATAACTGGAATCAACCAATTATGTTTCGATTTACAATGAGAGAGACCAATTGAGACAGAGAAAAATGACACTTTAGAAGAACTCTGGAAGTTCTAGACTCACCACTGACTGTGAATGTGAGCTGTAGTCTAACCAAGTTTTAGTTTTTAGAAATAAAAAGCAGCAGCTGCCAGAATTCTTTACCGAAAGACTCACTGTAAAAGTGTTACATACAAATACGTCTTCAAATGAAACATGTGGTAGAACTGCAAAGTATTATCTTAGTGCTAGCATATGTTAGCAAAATTATTGTAAGGGGTAAATTACTTTAAGGGGTAAATTCTTGTAAGGGTTATTGTTTATTCATATTTTTTTTACTGTGTTTTGACATGTTTCAAACTAAAAACTTAATTTTATCATGATGGTTACCTATTGACAGTATTTAGGCAGTAACAGACTGGGTACCAGTGTTAGCATCAAAATTGCATTATGGGAAAGGTGTTTTTTTCTGGTGTTTATTGTACCAGGTTTAGATATTTACATTCCAAGCTAAAACCTTAACTTTAATCGTCATGTTTACCCATTGACAGTAATTCTAGACAGTCACTGACTGGGCACAGGCAGTAACACTCATGTTTTCTAGAAATGGACACTAAGTGAACGCATTCACGCTGACCTGGCCATGGGGTCACTACGAGCGGACATGAATCCTAACAGAACTGCAAGGTAGTTGCCTTAAAAGTGCTAATCAGGTTTTTTGCGCTTCATCGATACATTTCGACAAGCAGCGTCCATCACGGCGGCAGAAGCAAACCAAGCGTGTCTGTAATTACATTAAGACCCTCCCAGCCCACCCCCTTTATTGTTAGACAAGAAAAGCAATATGGTATAATTAGGTTTGATTGGGGGGAGCATGTTTCCGGTGAGATGAATGATGTTTCCATAGCGACTCGCATCTGGTTGGCTCTTCACATGGCCATGTGTTTGGTGCGAAGGCAGCAGGCCAAGGCACCAACGTCTCGGAAGCGAGCAAGCAGTGGTCACTAGCTGTCATCTTGGAAAGGGATACTTTTATCTTAACCAAGGTTTACACAATGATACCATTTTCCAGACTCTTTTTATCCCTTAAGCTTGAACTGACTGTTTCTGTTGCTGTGCCTTTAAGCCGAATGTATTCAAATGATCCCTGTTCTGATTGGCTGTCCTACATTGTGTTGCAAAGCAGCCGAGGCAAAAACCCTCCCTATGAGCTCAATATAAATGGGTGGAGCTAAAAGGTTGTAGGCTGAATAGGTGGATGTGTGGATATATGTAAATGCATTGGTTTTTATGACGTCACAAACCAAAGCAGTCTGTTTTTCACAGCTTAGTTTCCATATAGTTTTCACAGCTTAGTTTCCATGGACTGGAGAGTGAGTGGTACCCTTTGTTATTTTAAAAGTGAGGAAATGTATTTTTTAATGATGTGGGCCTTTTAATGAAAATGCTATGGTTGGAATTTGTTTGGGTATTTATTTTTAACTGCACATGTGCTAATCATGAACAGCTGAGAGCTGATCAGAGCTAATTTACAACAAAAGCTTGTGCTGCTCGTTCCTTGTGTTGCATTTCTCGTTGCTCATGGTGAACATACTTTTGTTCGGGGTGTGCTCATGAGGGTCATTTCAGGCTGCAGGTTTGTTCACATTGAAGGCAGAGATATGGATCAGAAAAACTGGATCTGAGGAGGAATGAAATGTCATTCACATCCTTTGACTTGCTTATTACTTGATATCCACTGCCTTTTCAAACTTTCTGCATGATTAAGTAGATGTAAGCAAAGTCATTCAGACTGGGTTTGATGTGAAACGCTCCGTTTTAGAGAAACTGAGTCAGAATTGTTAACAGTGGTGGTGATAGGAACCAGATGCCAGAAACATTTTACATCTCAGAAACTTCTCTTATTCCAAGAAATGATCACAAATGCACCACCTGAGACACTGTTTTATGATAGTTGGAAGATCCCGTCATCAGCATTCCGTATAAATGCTGTAGGCAAAGTTTTTGAAAAATTGGTGGAATTACCCTTTAACACTCTATCCTTCTATACTTGGTGTTAAAATGTCAAGGAACAGGGTTGGTGGCCACTTTAGCCCCACCCACTAAAATTATAAGGAGTGTTTCAGCCTGGATTGAGAATGAGGCAGCCAATTAGAGCAGGCTCATTTACATATACCAGCCTTAAAAGCACAGTAAGAAAAACAGCCTGTTTTATTCTAAACATGGAAAATGTTTAACATGAATTAGGGCACAAAAATAACAGAAGTAGATCACAGACAAAGCTGAAAAACAGAAAACTATAGAAAATGGGCCCTTTAAACATTCGACGAGAATATGAAGCACATAGTTTTCATAGGCGTTTTATACACTGCTGTGCAATCGGCTTCAAACTCATAAATTCTTCTCTCCTCTCCATAAAACGGTCTTAACAATGGATAATTTTTCAGTTGATCCCATGTATGAAGTGTTTTGGCAAAGTGCACGAATGGACTCCACCCCCACCTTACTTATCACCTCGACTCCTGTGGGGCTGAGGCTTTTGGGTTTTGGTATCGTGTGACGCGGCGTGGGGCGAGTTTGTGTGGCTCTCGGGGGTTCGTAACAGCGATCTCCGCAAACACAAAGCCCACAAATAAACCATCTGTTTCGGAGAGTAACAGGAAGTGACTCACAGCGGAAGGTATTATTTGTGGCACGGTTTGACGTGCCGCAGTCTTCAGTTTACGGCTGGGTTTTGTCCTGTTTTTGTTTTTTGCCCTCCTGTAAACTTTTTTGTCGGAGATGTACACAAAATATGGGGGCCGGCCGCTGTTTGTTTAGGCCTGCTCGAGACTGTTATTACTGCCATAATGACAAACAATAATAACAATGAATATCATCGGCAGAATTTGTCTGTCTTCGCCTAAACATGGGGAAGTTATTGAGAGAGGGCCGAGAGGCCGGGGCAGGTTGCCTGGGTTTGCTGGACGCAGCCTTAGTTGGGACAGCTGAGCGGAGCCAGCTGGGGGTGTGTGAGGGGGGTTGGGGGGGGAGGGGGTGACAAGAGCACATTGCAAAGCATAACTGTGGCAAAACCACCCAGAGTGGCCACTCACAACTCGCACTCCGGGCCTAAATATCCACTCTCAGTTGTTATTTCTCTGATTCCCAGTTTATTGGCAGCTGGATGGCCTAGTGGTTAGGGTGTTGTCCCTGCAGTCAGAGAATTGGGGTTCAAATCCCAGCTGCTAGTGTTACGGCTGAGGTTCCCTTGACCAAGGTACCATCCCCACACACTGCTCACCGGGTGCCTCATTGGTGGCAGCCCACTGCTTCACTTGGTGAAAAGGTTAAATGCAGAGAAATCATTTCACTGTGTGTTGTACTTGTATGACTATGCATGTGATAAATAAAGAATCTTCTTCTTCTAACTACTGGTCTTGGACCAGTGGCGATTAATACATGACCCTTTTGAAAACGTGTAAACGAGTTATTTTTGCATTCTTTTTGGGTTGTTACTTTTTTACAGTCCCAGAATACATGAGCCACTTCTCAGCATTATGAGCGTTTCTGTATAAGCATATGAAAGGGAGCTCTAACACTCAGTTTGGTCTCACAGAACTGTGAGAATGCTGAAGTGCTAAAAGGAATTCTCAGATAAGCTGATATTCCTAGCGATGAATCACTTATTAAAATGCTATGCCACTGTTTTCCCTTTTATTTGAGCTGTTAGATTTCTGGGCAGAGCTGCTCCTCCATGATAAGGCTCATGCTCTGGGGCAGGGGTTAAAGGCCACCGTTGGGGAGGGGCAGGGAAACTCAAGATCAGGGCAAAACAAGACACAGCTGTATAAACCTGCTTCTTCCTCTTTCACTTATTCACCGATTTATTCACTCTCCCAAAGAGAAAGAGAGAAAAAAGGACAAGAAGAAGACTTACGTTCTCATCCACAATTTTTGGTCCCTGTAATTCATAAAGGGCTCCTATGTTTCTGCTGCTGAGTGTGTGTTTATTATGTACCATGTGGGAGTGGAGCAATTCCACCTACACACACACACACACACACACACACACACACTTACAAGTCCATGCATCTATTGTGTGCATATATACTTTCATCCTTTCATTTCTTGTATTCCTTTTCTTTCATGCTCTCCTTGTCATCCTCCCACTTTTCCTTTAACTTGCTTCTCATGAGCTCATAATCAGCAGTGCCTTAATCTCTCTCTCTCTCTCTCTCTCTCTCTCTCTTTCTCTCTCTCTCCTCCATTCTTCACCTTTTTCTGACACTCCCTCACTCCTTTCCCTTTTCTGTTTTTCTTCCCCTGTTCTCTTTGTTTTATTTGCCTTCATTCTTCACACCTAATCTCTAATCTCCCTCTCACATTCTTCATTCTCTCCCCCTTCTTTCTGCCACATTTGCACATTTGTTCGAACTTGCTTACTTGATTTTATTTGATTATGCATGTTCATAATACCTTGCCTTATTATAACAATGCCTTATTATTCCCATTTTCTCTCTCTCTCTCTCTCTCTCACCCTCCCCCTTCCCCTCTTTCTGGTCCTCTTCTGCCCTCTGTCCTTCTCTACCAACCCCAACTATCTCTTCCTCTTCTCCCTCTCTCTTTCTCTCCCCGGTTCCCCATGGGTCTGTAGTTGTCTGGTGGCTGTGAGCACACGCTGGTCCTGCAGGACTTTGTGGCCGGCTGCACGGCTGAGCTGAGCGTCCAGTCTGGTCAGACAGTGGAGGTGCTGGAGCGTTCTGGAGAGCGGCCTGGCTGGTGTCTGGTGCGGACCACCGAGCGCTCTCCGCCTCAGGAGGGCCTGGTGCCCTGCAGCACCCTGTCGGTCTCTCACTCCCGCAGCAGCGTCGACATGGACTGCTTCTTCCCCACCGGCAAAGGTAGGGTCACCTTCAGTTAGAAACAAACTTAACGTGGCATAAAGTCAAACCAAATATAAAACTTGCAAATAAAATCAACAATTCTACAGTAAAATCAACATAAAGGAATATTTGTACAACATACATTTTCAGTCAGAGAAGTCTGCTATTGTTTGGGAAGCAGTGGCATTCAGGCCCTGAGTGTCAAATGCATGGCATTCTTGGAATTTTAGCCCATGTTATAAGATGTTATTACTATTGTTCCCACTTGAAATGATCATTTTATTGAGGTAAAACTGTTTCTGTATTTCTTCATGAAACCGTCACATTGCATTGTTTCTTCCTCTCCTTTCATTGTTCCTTCTTTCTGAACGTTTTCAGCAGCGTAGATGCAGAGTTTTCCATGAAAGGTTTTGCGAACACGCACCTGTCAGAAAACATGAAAACATGCTGGCATCAATAAAAGGAATCAGTAATCTCTGAGACATACAGTACCAATGGTTCCAGTGGATCGGACACTTTGGAACCATTTCTCAACTGGAAAACAATTCTCAGTTCGCCTCCCTATTAAAAAGTACATCAAAAATACACCAGTGCCAGATGGATCTGTGTAACTAGTCCAGTGAAGTCTGTCATAACTAAGTTTAGGATAGTGTTCATTTGAACTGAGACAGTGTGGAAGGTACTAATTATCCTTTAACTATCTGTGTCGTCATGAGCGCGGTGCTGTCTAGTTAAAGGATAATTAGTATGGGATCATTAATTAACAGCAGTGGGGAGTCATGGGAGATGCTAATGGCAGTAATAGTGGTGTGTGTTTCCTGTGGAGCCTTTGATCCTAATGAAGAGACCCTTGTGTTGGGCTTGAAGAGGCTTGATTTGTGTCAGTTCTATATTAGCACTAACCCACGTGACCCAGTCCTCTGTGGGGATAAAAAGTCCTCATGTCTCTGTGGAGTCTCAGCTATAGTGTAGCAATAGTTGGGGATTGTGCTGGGCAATATTAATAAGATTCAGTATCATTATCATTTATCAATGTATCTTGGCATCACAGTATCAGATTATATTGAAATTAGCATTAATATAGTTTCGATCTTTTCCGGTGTCATTCTTTGCCATTAATGCTCCATACTAAAGGGATGAGATAGCTTATCTTGATTCTGTTTTGTTCTGTTGTCTGTTCTTAATATGACAGAACATAAAGCTTTACGCAGTCCTGAAAGTAAGCAAGTTTCCAGAGAAAAAACCTACGATATATTTAATTTTTATGAACTTTAAACTTGGTCTAGAACACCCAGTAAATTACATACACTGCTGTTAATTGTACGGTCTGGGATACCATAAGTAAAGCAATTAAATAGTTATAAAAATAAATAGTTATGTCCTGAGGTTGCTAGCGAGCATGTTTTCAGTTGCATTTGTTATTGAGAGTAAAGGAGAGTGTGTAATCAGAGCTGTAGGAAAAGTATTCTGACTCCATTGGTCAATAATTCCTTTTTGAGCGACTTTAAAAGTATTTTTTTTGTTATTCAAAAATGAAATAAACGTACACTGTTCAAACAGTCAGCAACCTGTGCAAGGTCACCAGACTGGACAGAGTCAATGATTTGAGAGCCATTGCTGTTAACTTATCATTCATCAATAGTGTTTTTTCATTGCAGCATTTCAGTTCATCTTTATTAAAAAAGCAAAGTAAACATTATTTAATTCAAAATTGCAGAACAATAGTAATACAACGAATAATAATGCCATTGTCCGATATTACATTACAATAACATTGCTATAATAATGAATAATAGCTGGTAGTTTTAGAAATAATAATAATCACAATAAGCTCTTGTCAGAATATTAAAGATTATTTCTCATTAAAGTGAACATATTTATCTTTTTTATTTTTCTTAGCGAATATTTGAGATTATTTTGATGCTAAAACTGTATTGGTCACTGTAGGGTCACAGTGAATGTGCACAGTGTGTCTGTGTTTGTGTTGGCATGGGGCCAGCTTGGTGTGTGTGTGTGTGTGTGTGTGTGTGTGTGTGTGTGTGTGTGTGTTTGGAAGTCCAGACTATTCTCCTGCATTAAGCATCCTTATGTCTTTTGTATCAGAGTGGTCAGTATTGTGTTCTTTGGGGTTCACCTCTTCTCCCAGATCCTCTCTTCCGTTGTTTGTGAGGAGCGAGGTTTAAACATCCCTTTAGGAGGCCTCATCTGTTTACACCTGTTTAGGCCTCCAGTCAGAATTAAACCTAGGCTAAGAATAATCCAAGGAAATGGGTGGGGGCACAGAGCCAGTGGGTTTAGGAGGAAAAAGTCAGGCCCAAGACAGTCTTTGACCTCAGGTTTAAGTCAGTGGAATGCTGGTATAAAGATGTTTAGATTTTCAGAGGATTTTCAGATGCTCATTCATCTCGCTCTACACTTGTAGGTCAGTCAGTGATGTTTAGACACAAAGCTTGCATAATGCAAATCTTAGACTTTCCATTAATTATTAGCCACCCCAGCCTAGATCTAGTGCAAAATTGAAGAAGCAAACTTCAGACACAAAATCATCAGGATGACCATCTTGGATCCCTGTATGCCAAAGGGACACATGAGAAAAAAGGTTTTTAAGAGTTGTGTGTTTTACTAAGTATTCACATATTTAGCAGGCATAGCAAATAGCAGGCATAGCAAAACCTGGTCAAGTTGGTTTGTGACTTAATACTTTTAGTAATGCTGGGCAGCAATTGAAAATTTTAATCGCAATTAGTCGCATGGCTTTTTTTTATTAATCGCGATTAATCGCTTTGTTATACGCAAAATTAAATAATTAATTAAACTAGAGTATTGCGTCAAGTACTGATATATGAACAAAAGTGCAATAACATATTTAATTTGCAAACACTTTAAACAAATAAGAAGCTTTTTAACAGCCGTGTTCCCTTTAACACAGTTACACAGTATTTTTAAATCTCAACTTAAACATTAATGTAATCAAATCAAATATAAAACTAAAGCTATTTGCCACTGCAGGGCATTCACGTTTTGTCTAGTTTATTATAGAAAAACAAGTTCCAGAGCATTATAGCAGCTGTAAAGGGGACCAACTCCATATTAAGGTCTGTGTATCTGAATGCAGTGTCATTAAAGTCCCTGCTGTTTTAATGGTCAGGCGTCCCATTACTTTTGTCCATATAGTGTATGTTGACTTTTGGGCCTTTGTATTGTCCATCATAAGAATTTGCAAGTTTTTAGACATAGGTTCCTTCTGAAATCAAGAATATTGTGGGGAATCTGTCCTCTCTTTGCTGCTTTACTCTTCTGGGAAGACTTTACACTATGGTTGGAACATTGCTGTGAGGATTTGATCGTGTTCAGCCTTAACAGTAGGTACTGATGTTCTGGAATAGTTCTGTGGGGCGGATCTGTTAAAGTATCTCTGGATACTTTATTCATGCAGTGTAAGTTCATGATTCATGTGTTTAGTTTTTTTCTGATTTGCCTTCTCAAATTAGTCATGCTCAGTTCCACACACTAGCTAGGACTCAGTCACACGATACTACCAGCACTGGGAGGGTGAAGACTAGCACGTGCATATTCTGAATCATGTAAAGCCAGCCACTTTTTTGGAACTGCAGCTAAGCACATCACTGGCCAGCTTGACACATAATGCTATTTTATAATTATATAATGCAGCCTGGATTAAATTTAGCAAAGCTCTATCTGTAGCAGTGTAAACTGGACATATGAGTAAAGTGCGATCCTGCTTTTGGACCAAAAAACCTTATGTCAACTTGCCCTAATGTTCCTGTGTAATTGTAGGTATGTTTAGTTCACAGTAGGACTATTTGACTTAAATCTCTTGGTCATAACCCCCATTGACATTTTACAGTAAGTCTCAGTCCTGTAGTGCTTTGCCTGCAGTTTATGTATTGTGGACGTAACTTGCTACCATCATATTAGAGAAACTTGATTGTGCGTCAGATGCTATCGGATTCTCTGAATCATTGTTTGGTGCGATGAAGGCTTTGAAACCTAACCTTACCTGGAGATAGCTGCGTGATGCGAAGGATTATGTTTTGAAATGCACATTTGTTAAAATCCCCATCGCTCTGTCTGGAATAAAAGGTAACTGGTGTGACCTATCATGTCAATTCATTAAGGATGGAAATTTGAACTTTGTTCTGAAGTCAAAAACAGCCCGAAAAAATGATGTCCGAACTCAAACCTCTGAGGTCCTGAATCAGCCCGAACCTGACCGGCAGCCAGCAGAGACAAATAAAACCGTACATTTATAATGACAGCACTTGTTAATTTACCTTAGCAACAGTGACAGCCGTCATCAAATCTTGGCTAAGCTAAATGAAACAATAATGACACAGTAAATTCCAAACTAAATTCCACTTTTGATGTTATTCTCATGCTAGCCTTGTTGAAGCAAATAAAAGTAGAGGGAAAGTGAAGGCCAAAACCTGTTAGTCAAGAGGCGCCTTTAGAGAAATTTGAGAGAAAAAAAAAAAAAGAGTAAAATGATCAAACTCGATCAAAGCTGACATGAACAGTTGGGTCCTGCTGGTTCGGGAGAGCTCTGCTTGGTGTGTATGAAGTGGACAAATAAGAAATGAGTGAACTTACTCAGAGCTTTGTTGTATCTACATAGGTATGTGTGTAGGTCCTTGTGCACAAAGCTGTGTTTGACTGCAGCCTGGTGGCCCTTTAGCGATAAGTGTTATCAAATAGTTACTGTCAGTTAAACCTGAGTGTCATCAGATGTTCCCGTCATAAAATACGCAAAGCTCTACTTTACATAGGAACGTATTTGTGTGTGAGTATGTGTCATTTCCCATTAGTCTGTCTGTGTTCGTGCATGGTATAACCTTATCATCCTGTGGGAATAAAATGTCTGTGTTCATTTTTCAGATGTATAGATTTAGAGGTTTGTGCATATGGTGTAATTTTAGGATTTACCTGTGTGTGTGTGTGTGTTGTGTATATGTGTGACATTTATACTGAATCCTTCTGTTCCTTAGGGGGAAGTAGGTAAAGAAAGTTCTGGAGGGACACACACACACACACACACACACACACACACACACACACACACACACACACACACACACACACACACACA
>JBBJLS010000041.1:28555710-28568895 GCA_037577275.1 Bryconaethiops microstoma | reverse complement strand
GTGTGTGTGTGTGTGTGTGTGTGTGTGTGTGTGTGAGTGTGCGTGTCTGTGTCTAGTCGCATCCCTCCTGCAACGTCACCGTCATGCCTCCAAATAGGTGTCGCGCTAACATGGTTAGCCCTTTACTGTGGAGGTCTGATCCTTTAACTCGCTGAGGTGTGCTAATAAAGCTAAGTGCTAGAATGAAGAAAAAGCTTCCTTTAAAACCTGCACCGCTGTATAGTGGGGCCCACCAGGCCCTTTTAAGATATTAAAGTGTCTAATGAGTGGCGTGTAGAAAAGTGTGTGGCGCAGGTAAATAAAGACAAAGCGGCTGCAGATGCGCGGATCGTGCCTTTTATTAAGGCTAGATGATAAACACCTCCTCCAGTCATATAAATGGCTTACTGGAAGAATGGGAGGAAGGTTATTCTCAATAAAACTGCCAGAGTGCCAAAGGAGCACAGTCCATACGTCTTCGGCTGGAGGTATATATCATAATGAAGGTGACTGAGAACTCGGGGTCCGCTGTCTCTATTAGCAGTAACACCGAGTTTAAGCAGGGCCCCAGTTTATCACAGCACGTCTTCTCTACATCATCTCACTGTTTTCATGCCCTGTTTTACATAACAACTCCCAAACAGATGTAATGGGGTGACCACTTTGGATAAAAGCATTTAGCAGACTTCCATTCCCTAACTACAGGGGACAGGGGTCTCCCTGGAGCAACTTGGGCTTAAGGGTCTCGCTCAGGAACCCAGTGGTTAGTTTGCTGGTAGGATTCGGACCCATGACCTCTTGGTCCGAAAACGAGTATCCTACCCACTAGGCCACCTCCACTAGACCACCAGTCCGGATTAAAATCATTAAATCATTCTGTGCACTTGTGCCAGCCTGCCCCAAGACGTAATCCTAATTGGGATGGTTTACAAGATGATAATGTAAATAATGAATGCAAAAACATATGCTTTATTTATAATATTGATAATATATCCATATCCACGTCTTACATTTCACCATAAAAAGTTTAAAATGTATCTGAAAACGTTCAATGTCCCTGTAAAAAGTAACACTTTAAGGAGAAAAAATGTAGTAGTGAGTTATCAACATTATTTTTACACAACATATAACCATCCCACAGTATGGCTGTCGTTTCCACCAGAGTGATGCCATTTCCTGGTAAAATGTTTATGTGGGAATTTTAAACAATGACATCAAAAGTAATTACAATTAAATGATTAAATCAAAATATATACTTATTCTAATACTATATTACAGATAATAAATTATCTACAGCATTATATCAAATAACATTATTTGAAAAGATAAATGTAATTTCAAACAATAAAACAAAACTTTAATGCTATATCAGCTGATTTTTAACCAAATTATGCATAAATAAATATCGCTTTCATGTTTTTTTGACATGAAAAAAATGAAAAAGCTTCAATCAGATGTGCAGAGAGTAGAGATGAGCATAGGTCAAGATGGAAATCCTTTTTGGGCCCATGTGCTCTACTGACCTGGATATTAACACTGTGCCAACCAGCCCCACTTCTTGAAGAGCCAGTCTTTTTGCCTGGCTTAGATTTTATGGTTTCTCAACCACAAAAATGGTAAAAATCTTGAAATCCAGCCACCCCGCTGGCTAGCTGAGTTTTTCCTCCAATTCAGAAGCCAAAATGAAATTGAGTGTCTTTGAAAGATCTTGGCGGATCTTCAGCGTGTTCTTAGATGACCCATTTTTCTGAAATGAAGCTGATGATCTGAGCAGGACAGATCAGTCAGATTACACTTTGCTTAATAAGCCATTTGAATGCACTTTTAATTTCTATGTCTTCGAATAATTTGTCGCAGCAGCAGCAAAATGTCAGCGCTATGATGCTAAAGCTAATGATGCATGTATGGAATGGTTGTTTCCAGCCCGTCCCATTTAAAAGAATCCCCACAAACATCTGGATCGGAGCGGCGCGCGCCATGTGGCGCTACCCAGTGACAAAAATTGAAATTAAGTTGTGGGGGCGTCAAAAAAGCCGATGTTGTGGAAGATTACGGTCTGTAGGCCGTGAGTCAGGGCTGGCTGACATTTTCGCAGCGGCGCGTCAGAATCATCAGCGAGCGCCTAATTCCAGTTATTATTCTGCTTCAACTGTTGCATGATGGGAACGGGACGGCCGCTGTCTGGCAGAGGATACCGAAACCGCACATTATGTCACAGCCCTGCACCCACTGGCTGACTGGGTGATGCATCCACACACCAAGCACCGACTGCTGGGTGAAGACTGACATACAGAGAAGATTTAACATCCAGGGCAGTGATAAAGCTATCTTGGAGTTTCAGTATTTTCACAGATTGGCTGTATATTTATATTGACCTACCGCTGATCATTTGCACTTCTAAAGCACACAATTACATTCCAGTATTCTATTCGCTTTCCACTTAAATTTGCGCAGTTTTCGGATGTGAGAACTTACCCTTGGACTTAATTTGCATTTTTCACTTTTAGTGTACAGTGTATTTTTATAGTTTATTTATAAATGTGTATTCTGTGTGACTTTTTGTACTCTAAAATCTGGAGCCATGTCATCTCATCTCACTGTATACATGCATACACGACTTTGATAAATCTGTAGCTTTATCATCACTAACATCGCTGATGTTCGAACAGGCATATTTTTTTATGCCTGTTCGAACATTATAAATACGAATACGAATATGATTACGGATATGAATATGAATGTGAATATGAATGTGAATGTGAATGTGAATGTGAATATGGATATGATTAAGCTGGACACGTGAAACCATAATCAGCATAGTATACCATTCATGCCAACATGTGATACCATTCATGGGGAACAGCTTCTTTCCAGACAGCTAAATCCAAAATGAATAACTAACTGTACATCATGCACACACACACACACACACACACACACACACACATAAACAGACACATACTAAACTCTGCATACACACACACATAACCGTCCCGCCATAAACCAAGAAAAAGTGCCCCCAACTGCCAGTGTAAATCCCTGATATTTATTTATATACTGTAATCTTTTTCAGTTCTGTTGCTGCCACTTGCTATTTTTGCTGTCTACCTCAATCTTTGCATTTCTTTGCATTTTTGCACACTTTACAACGCTGCTGCTAGAATAAAGTATGTCATAACACTGTATTCACTCATACTAGTGCTGTTAATATGTTACCTTACATATGGTTGAAATGTCAATAAACACCTACTGCACTTGATTTGACATGAAGTGGTGTGAAAAGAGGTCATGAGACAGGCCCTCCTGTTTGGGAAAGATGCTCAGACTGCATAATTGTACCCGTATGGGCTCATTTCAAATTTTATTTACATAGCTTTTGTTACAACAGGCACTTTCATTAAGCAGCTTTACAGAAATGCAGGCCCTCATCACAAGTAAACAAGCTAAGAGTTTCAGAGGTAAGGAAAACTTGACTCAGATCAAGAGGAAAATACACTGAGAAGAACACAGTCTCAAAAGTAGAAACTTTTTCAGGAAAAAAAGAAGAAAATTTGAGAAGAACTACTATCCAGAAGAAGGGGAAAACACTGATACAAACCAAGACTCAAAGTTGAAAACTGATAGAAATTTCATTTCACTGCATGTCATCATGAATTACATATACATGTTGATATACCAATTATAAATAAAAAGTTATTAAAGTTCAGCATAGTATTAGCTTCACTTCATCAAGCTCATGTTTGACTGGAACTGAATCAAACTGAACTGAATGGATTTGGGAAGCAAGGAAAGGGATGATGAAACAGGGTCTCATCATTGAAAGCAGATCTGAAATCAGGATGAAAAATTGGTTTTGAAAAGTATGTTGTGGTTTCCGATGATTACAAAAAAATGTTTTTTGTTGACCTGTGTAATTTGGGTATACTTTGATATAAATGATGGGTGATTCAGCATTTTTTCCTAAAGTGTAATATTTACTTATTGCATAGTCATCCAAAGACAGTGCTGATGAGCGTTGACATCACAAAAAGGGATGAAATGAGTGCCCTCTGGCTTTTTTAGATAATTATTAAGCCGTAATGTTTAAAGTAATCTTTTTATAATTATTAAATAACATTTTTATTCAATAGAATCATGTTTATATGTGAACTCATTCTGCAGTGTTACTCTCATTTTGTTCAACACCGGAAAACAAAGCAGTTAAATTCTTAAAACACCCAACAGAAAATGATCCAATCCAATTATCAAATTTCTGACGAGCTATAGCTGAGCGAGCTCTACCGTTGATTAGGCCTTCAAATGCTGCTTTGACGTTCTAACATCTGAGATTAACCACCAACATAATTAAACCCCGAGGGATCAACCAATCACATATTTATCTATATTTTTTGGATCCAATTTTGTGAAGGAAGACTTCTGGGCCTTGTTCTAGGCCTTCTGGAGGTTCTAGATATGTCACTATGAACATGAGTGGTGGTCTAACCAGTGGGTTTTTGTCAGATGATGAACTGCTACAGCTCTATGCCAGGACTCTTTACTGAAAGAGTCAATGTAGAAATGCAACACAAAATCTTGCGCATATAATCTGTCTGTTAAGCTTCAGATAAAACATACAAAGTCTTTTAAAACATAGATGTGTATGTTTACTCTAGAACAGCCAAAAATGTTCATATCCAAATCTGTTACATCAACATTAAATAATACTAGAATCCCATAGGGCTCCTAGCAGAAATTAGCAGTGGCAACGTTTTTCCTTGTTTTTGACTGTATTTTGATAATTGTGGCCTGAACTAACTGAGGGCCTAGCTCTAATAGTCATGGTTCCCCACTGCATAAAACCTAGGCATCCTGAAGCTTTTGACGCAAAATGTGTGTTGATATATAATTTACACACGCGAAGAATTGTGGCTTACAACTAAATCAATGCTCAATACATCAACAGTCATTTTGCAAATATGTTCCATAGCCTTTCTAATAGATTGTGTCGGGCAATACCTCTGATCTGTGAGAAGCTTTGGGCTTGTGATTGCAGGCTATGAAAGCTGCACGTCATTCGGTGCTGTTTGATCGATCCATGACCAGAGCATTATTAAGATGACAATAGTCTGTCGGGGTCTCTACTGTAATGCAGATCCATTATAACCTGGTTACATTTCCCTCCCCTGGCGGCCTTGCTGGGTCTAGGGTGTGTGTGTAATCTTTAATGGAATCTGTGTGAAATGAAATTATGCGAGCATCAATAAGCATAGCATAATTCAAAAGGGTAAAGAGGCTTAATTTATTGGATGGGGCAGAGGTAATGGCATTGGTGTGTGTGTGTGTGTGTGTGTGTGTGTGTATGTGTGGAGTGACTCTGGGAGAGACACATACACCTACACACTCAATGTGTGTGTGCATGTTTGTGTGTGTTTGTGTGTGTGTGCAAGAAATAGATAGATACACAAGTATGAGCATGAGTGTTTTATTATAGTATTACTGTATGAGTGTTTTATCATAATATATACTGTGTATATTAGAAATTAATACTCGAATACTAAAATTCAGAATTAATTCAAATTTGTAGACTATATGATTAAATGGTTAAGATGGAAACAAACTCATCCGGAGAGGTTTGATGTAGACTCTCCATACTTAGAAACTTACAGTGTCAGAATTGTTCACAGTCTGAAGACCGTAATGCTTCTAAAAGCTGTCTCACAAACAGTTACAATATGAAATGCTTATAAACACCTGATCATGTTTTATTGTGAGAAGGTTTTGGCCCAAAATGTACTTTTTGCCATTCATGGCGGAGAGATACATGCAAACTGTTCTAAACAAAATACTCCCTAAATCTCTTTTTACAAGTTTTACCAGGTTTCTCAGTTTTGTTTTTGGATTTAAATAGTTAAAAAAGGAGTAACCTGAACTAAATGACATGCATCAGATAGTTTTATTTAGAGATATGATGGTGTTCGAAGGGTGGTGTTTAGGAAACTAACCCAAAGACTTTTATAGGCAGTCCCCAATGATGATCAAACCCTCAACAAGTTGCCAATCTCACATTCAGAAGGTAGTAGTCCTTTACTCTCGACTGCCACTGAAGATGTGAGAGAAGTGAGAAAGTGAGTTATATCTCTCCTTAAATTGGTGGTCAATGTGCTTTGCAATAGCAAAAAAAAACATACAACAAGTAGCAATCATGGTGAAAGTGGAGGACCTTTCTAAAGTTAGCAGGGGCAATATTATCAAGCAACACTCGAATAGAAAACCTACCAAAGTCCTTAAACGTCCCTGTCCCAGTTGCGACAAATCGTCTGCAGCACACAAGATGAGCCAAGAGTGAAGCCAACAGATGCCTGAAAACAGTTGCGGGACATCCTGGAAACACAGAGGTGCATGTAAAAAATGTACACACAAACATTTAGACAAATTAAAACCACATTGGAATGATGAACTCTGGCCTATCAAAAAATAGAACTCTTTGGCACTAATTCAGCTTGAGCAATAAAGGGTTGCATGTTTGATCCCAAGAACCCCAGACTTGCAGTGAAGGATGATGGTGGGACCATCAAGATAGGCGACTGTTCTCTGTAAATGGTACTGGGCATTACAGGTCACTGAAGGAAACTTAACTTAAAGATAGAGGGCACTCATACTTGGGAGATTACAATCTCATTGGTGAAGAAAGGGGAGAAGATGAATATTTCAAAAGCACAACATCACCAAACAGTCGAAATAACTCAACCCTGTTTTTTTTATAGAAGCTTAAGGGGTTTAGCTGGTCTTTCAATCTCCTGCAATTAGTTCCACTCGAAATTAAAGATGGATTTTCATACAGCGAATCCGTTAAAGAGATCTTGAGGACATGAAGATGGAATTGAAGAAGATTTGAGAAATGGACCATGATTGCTGCTGACAGTGCTGCTAAAAGCTAATTACATCTTACTTTAGATGTCAAGAAAGTTAATTCATGGCCATTTTTGTTGCTTAGAGCCATCATACATATTTGTGTGTGTATGTGTGTGTGTGTGTGTGTGTGTGTGTGTATGTACAAGAAATGGATAGTTAACTGTATGACAGTGGGTGTTTGAAGGCTGAGTGTGTGTGTGTGTGTGTGTGTGTGAGGGAGAGAGAGAGAGAGAGAGAGAGAGAGAGAGAGAGAGTGTATAATGGTCTGTAGGAACAGCAGGTGACTGGCACATTCTTCATGCACATGAGTGGGCAAAGAAACTTCAACCTTTTATTAGAAGACACTATAATTTAATGGGAAGGGCACACATAGTCCCCCTCCCCCACACATACACACTCTCTCACCCTCTCTGTAGTGAATCAGAGCTGAGATTACATGCCGCAGCGATTGTGACGAAGGGGTCCAAGCAAAGATGACCCACGGAGCAGGCAGAGGTTGTCATTTCACATCTTAACCTGTGGAGGAGCCTTTTTTTTGCTTTTCTTTTTTTTATTTTTCTCCCAGGGCCGTGAGGTTAATAATCAAAAATGATGTGCTTCACTAGAGCAGATAAATTGTGTCAAACACAGCTGGGCCGGCGGAGCTGCAGCCGGCCACCGCCGAGCTAAATTGATGGTTGTTGTGCGCTGGAAGACGGGCAAAAAAGCCCCTTCGCCCCGACATATGACATGAATAGACTTCTAGGTGTCTTTTTTTTTTGGTGTGTGCATGTTTGTGTGTGTGTGTGTGAGAGTGTGTGTGCATGTAAGCTATCATGCTTGTGACAGCGCAGATGTAAAAGGGGCTGTGTATTTCCTGGGTAGTGGAGTGTGAGTCGAAGGTGGGGAATGTGTGTGTGTGTGTGTGTGTGTGTGTGTGTGTGTGTGTGTGTGTGTGGGTGTGTTACAAGCTCCCATCATTTTATACTTCATCTAAGCTCCTATGTAAACTCAAGACAAGCGTGGAGCATCTGTCAGAGTGGCAAAGGAGGTTATCTGGCAGATATTTGAACAGTGGCTGGCACACACACACACACACACACACATGCACACACTATTAAAGAGACATTAGCCCGTAATTTAATACCAAATATTAAATACACATCTTTAAATATATGTAATTACATATTTATTACACTGTTAGTTACATACGTTAGGTTTCATTTAGATTTGACTTTGATGTTAAATTCAATAGCTGGAATAATTCATTTTAATTACAACAGGTTTTTTGCTAACATCCATTTTATACATATAATCATAGGAAAATGTCTCATTTATTGTGTGTGTGTGTAGTGGTTGCAAGTGGAGTTTGTGCGTATGTGTTTATATGTGTGTGTGTGTGTGTGTGTGCGTGCGCGCATGCTTGTGTGTGTATGTGTATGTGCGTGTGTGTGTGTGTGTGTGTAGTGGAGTGTGAAGTGTGTATTTATCTAAACCAGAAATGCCTTCCAACCTAAATACATGAACATATAAATCCAATATGATTCATGTGGAATCAAAACAATACAGTGTAAAAGCATTGATTTTATATTTGCATGTTTCTCTGCCTTTTACCATATGACCTCTGGGATGGGTTCCAGCACCCGCTTAGGACCTTGGTTAGGGTAAGCAGTTCAGAAAATAGTTGAATGGATGCAAAAATGTCTCTCAAATTGTCTTTCCATTGGCGTATTGAGTAGATTCAGTTAAAGAAAAAGCAGACAAATGTTTTACTGCAACAGGCTGCAAAGTGCCTAAAGGTACAAGGTGCTTAGATCAAGGAGTTCCAACCACTCAGCATTCAGCACCACCAGTATACTGATCACCGCCTGATCATCTGGAATCACCTGCACCTGTTTCTTTACTTTCAAGTCTTAAGTTAGACATTCTTCGTTATGCTTGAATGATTCATATGTAGGGAACTATGTGGCTTAACAAACACAAAACAATTATCTGAAACTGGTCAGGTTCAGAGACCGGACTGAAAATGAGAGACAAATTCATTGAAAGTCTTTCAGGAAGTCTGGAGAACTGTTTCTCAAGACTACACTGAAAAGTCTGGCTCTTTGGAAGCATAGTATGAAGAAAGAGGGCAGACTCAAGACTTTGGCACAGAACTGTATATATATACACATCCACGTAGGCTCCACTGTCCCATTATACTACTATAAATGATAGTAGTATCATTTATAGCAGTTACTGAATAAATAGTAAGCCTCAGCATTAATAACAGAATAAAACACCTAGAATTTAAGGGGTTAGCATTCCTTCTCACCCCAAAAAAGCAGCAAAATGCTGCCCAGAAACCAGCCTGGAAACAGATTTACCTTATTATCCTTCGAACCTTTAGATCTGTGGCTGGAGAAAGGAGTAACTTCTACCACAATCCTGTTTATCTCCTGAGTGAATAGATAAGATCTGACTGGACAGTAGCCATGCTGGTACATCTGGGCCTCTTTCTTTACGTGTCCAACGCCTATTTTTTTTTTTGGACACAGTGGCTGTGCCGTTTATGACCACGCTGGCCGGCTCCTCGTCTGTTTGATATATGGAACTCTCTTGCTGTAATGTAAGCACAGCGCTATCGGCTCACTGCCCCATAAATATCTCCCCTATGAGGGGTCTGCTGAGGTCAATCGCCCACGAAGGTCCCTGTCATAATTTGTTTAAGGGGGCTATATTCAATAGATGTTTTGCAGCTCATCGATGCCTATCAGGAGGGAATAATGCAAACAGTTCATTACTCACAGTGTAGAGAGGGGGTGGTGAGACTAAGAGCTCTGTAGGAGCTGGCGACTTCCAGCCATCTCCACACAGTAGCTTCACAAAGCCATGCTGCTGTTATAGAAGGGTACTGATAGTCTGCAGCTTGCTTCTTCTGACAAGGCTTTACACTAGATGTGGGAACATTGCTGTGAGGATTTGTTGGCTGTCAGCCACAAGAGCATTATGCCGCTTTTCCAATAGCACAAGGAACAAGTGTTTTTCCATTATAAATAAAGCGACCCATAGCTGAGCAATAACTGAGCTACTTGATGGCAAGACTAAAACTGGCCTGCAACCGAGTCACTGATTTTTGATTGGTCAAAAACTGTTGTCATGACAACAGATAGACTTGGAAATAGACCATTGTTTTTTACTGCCAGCACAAAAAAACAATGGAAATACAAATGAATAACTGAGAAGTCAACAAATTACAAGCACTACTGTCTATTCGGGCAGAAGATAAATTTCAGTGGGAGTTTTATAACGCCGTGAGAAATGCAAAGGTGTAGCAGGACATCGGTAACCAGTTATCTGGGTTAGGTTTTCATCACATGGTTAAACAATCCAGAGAAAAAAATGTAAAACAAAACTCAAACAAGACTGTAAAAAAATAAAAGACCACAATCACAAAAGCTGCTCTGGCAGAAGAACGTTCCGCTGATTTGACTACATGGACACGGTTTTGAGAAAATGACTAGCCCTTAACTGTGGGGAGAGAATTGCGTTGGCTACGGATCAGAAATCACAATGGTACAGAATGGAGCTCCAACACTCCATACTTCTCTGGCTATCACTTAGCATTGGGAATGGTGACTTTAGGCTAATGTGTGACCACTCCAGAGCACTCCATTCTATTGACATTGATTTTGTATTGAGATGATACAAGCACAAAGCTATAGGGCCAATTCAAAGTAGCTGACCTCACTAGAAGAGGTGTCCAGATACTTTTGGAAATACAGTACTGTGCAAAAGTTTTGAGCCACCCCTCATTTCTTCACAAAGCCAGACTTTCTTGTATTTTTATCTTAATCCTGAGGAACAGTTCTCCAGGTGTCCTGAAGGACTTTCAAAGTCTCTAATTTATAGTCCAGTCCATAAACCAGAGCAGTTTCAGAGGAATGTTTTCTGTGGAATAAGATATACAGTGACCTAGGTGTGCATCATTCAAGGCTTTCAAAGCACATTTGACTTAGGTCCTGAACCAGTGAAGATACAGGTGCAGACGCTTCCAGATGATCAGGTGATGATCAGTATACCTCGTCACCTTGTCTCTTTAGTAAGTAAAACATTTGTTCCCAGTTTTTTTCATTTAATCTACTCAATATGCCAAAGATAAGACAGTTTGACAGGCAAGAATAATATGATTCAACAAGATGATTCAAAGCAAAATAGAAAGAATTGAGGGGTGGCTCAAGACTTTTGCATAGTGCATGACTGTATAGTGTAGGATGTTGGACATCAGAATATGGTTGGTAAGGAGGTCAAGATGAGTTGTCTGTACTGTGGTGTGTCATTTAAAGCAATAGCTTGTTGTCTGGAATGCGCCTTTTTCACAATTCGTAAATGTGATGTTTAACTGATCTCTCACTTTCCTGAAATGATTTGTTTGGAGTGATTTTTTTCTGACTACATGTGATGTTGTGTGTGTTAGACATTGGGAGACTGTGAATAATTAAAAAGCAGGAGCTGGAAGAGAAAGACTTTAGTTTGCCCTCCCCCTCCCCCCACTCTTTAGACCTGATGTGCTGGGGATCTGAGTGGGCGGGGGTGATGGAGTTCCCCCCGTTTTGTCCTTGCTCTGCCTCCCTGTCCCGAGCAGGTGCGATACAGATGTGCATTTATCAATCTATTCATTTATTTATCTCTATAATACTCTTTATCTCTCTCTTTGTTTGTGGGCCTCCGAGATTGATCAATATTTAATTTTCTAGGGGAGAGGAATCAAGCAGCAGTGACATAAGTGCTCTCTCTTTCTCTCTCTCTCTCTCTCTCTCTCTCTCTCTCTCTCTCTCTCTTTCTCTCTCTCTCTCTTTATCTATCTCCTCTCTCTCTCTCATCTCTCTCTCTCCTTTCTCCCTTTCTCTCTCTCTCTCCTTCCATCTCCTCTTTCTTTCCCTTGCTGTCTTCATTTTGCCTCTCTCTTGTAATTTCTTTTTTTTCCTCTTTTTTCTACCTTTCGCTTTCTCCATTCCTCCTCTTTCTCCATGCTTTTCCCTCTCTCTTTCTTCATGCTTTTTTCTCTCTCTCTCTTTCCTCTCTCCCTCTCTCACTCAACTCTATCTCCTCTCTCTCCTTCCATCTGCTTTTTTTCCCTTGCCGCCTGTCTCTTGGAACTTTCTTGTAATTTCTCATTTCTTTCTATTTTTCCCTCTTTCTTGTGCTCTTACTCTCTTCCTCCCATCTCCTTCCCGCTCTCTTTCTCCATCCCTCGCTCTCCCTCCCTCTCTCTTTCTCGCTCTCTCTCTCTCTTTTTCTCTATGCTTTGTTTTTCTCTCTTTCTCCCTTGCTCCATGCTTCTCTAACTCTCTCTCTCTCTCTAACTATCTCTCTCTCCTGCCGTCTACATACTATCTCTTCTTCTTCTTTCTCCTTCATGTTTTGTCCATTTTTCATGTTGTCAGAGTGGTAAAGGAGAAGAGGACCTGCTGACCCCGGAGTGATGAAGGTATGTGGAGGAGTCTGAGAGAGAGTCGGCGAACACTGAGGAACCCGGCTGGCTTCGGCCTGAGCCTCGAACACGACCCCTCTGTGACCTTTCCCCAGGGGTCGTCAGAGATGAGTTTGTTGAGTGGGTTATTAGAGCTCTGGGGTCCCAGACAGACCCCTGTCCCTCATAGGCCCAGACCCAGTCACCCTGTTGAGATCAGTTTTACGTCTGAAGCTGAACATCTGAAGCTCAGGTTTTACACAAGAACCGGATCACAGATCAGCGTAAAAAGCTTTCACTGTCAGGCAAGAAAAAATACAACTATTATTACAGGAGCACACAGTGTGATTAATGTAACCAAGTGACTGTTCCATGAGGTGCTTCCTAAAAAAAGGAAATAAAAGCATTTTGGGAGGAAATAATTATAAATAGAGTTCAAAAAGAGTTTTCTAATCTAATATAAACAATTTTCTTGAAATGTTTGGTGACTAAAGTCTACTCTACTCTCTAATGTCATTAACAAGTAATGTAATTAACAGTTAGCACTATGCAAATGCTACCTAAATCCTCACACACTCCACACACTCCCACCTCCAGCTATTAAATAATTTATTGGTTCCAAATATGCAATAAGGCTCCAAAGTTGCAATAAGGCTATGATATTGCATTGTACATGCATTGTATGCTCATGTACAAAAGTCCATTGTATTTTGTTTGAATCACCGTGTTGGTAGTGCACAAATACTATTTTATGCCTGTCAAACCTTATCTTTGGCATATTGATATTAAATGAAAGAAATAGGAACAAATGTTTTACTGCGACAGGCTGCAAAGTGCCTAAAGATACAAGGAGCCCATAAAGGATCAACATTCAGCACCTCCAG
>JBBJLS010000041.1:28545102-28555610 GCA_037577275.1 Bryconaethiops microstoma | reverse complement strand
AAAATACAATGGACTTTTGTACATGAGCATACAATGCATGTACAATGCAATATCATAGCCTTATTGCAACTTTGGAGGTATTTATCCCCATTTATTACTAGTAGCCTATTTAAATGGTTTAAATGATAAGAACCTCTGTAAAAAGCTGTGTATTCTGATGTTTTCTCTCAATTTTTCAACCTGTGGATGGACGGACGGATGCAGCTCCCTTGGGCGATGGCTACGCAGACTGAAATGACCAGGACGTGGACTCGCACTGCCGATAGATGGGATGACATCTGCTTAGTCAGGCCCAACTAATCATGTCCCTTTGTCAATGCGTTCGAGTCGGCCAAATCGTTGTCAGTGACAGAAGCCATTACTGTCCTGACCTCCAGCACCGCGCCGGATAAATAACCATAGATTTCATTCAGAATTGACAAGCATTTATACAGCCGCGTTTCAATATTCCCCTCTTTGTTCCTGCCCATTTTTTCTGTGTGTGCGTTTTTCTCAGAGATAAGAGCCGATACCGTCTCATCGGGAATCAAACACAACCTAATTATGAAATGAGCTGAACTGAAGGAAACTCAGTGCTGAGATGAGAATGGGAGATGAACATGATGCGGTCTTTTCTCTTTTTGTCTCGCATTTCAATTCTAAATGGATTCAATTCAAAATTGACCATTTCAATTCTAAATTTCTTTATTGACCAAAAAAGGTACATTTGTATCTCGTCCAAGCACTAGATTGATCATATATACACATATTTCACACATATCAGTGAAGAAAATAGTGTGTGTGTATGTGCGTGTTGTGGCTTGGTAGCAAAATGTGTGACCATGTACTCTTCTCTTCTCTTCTCTTCTCTTCTCTTCTCTTCTCTTCTCTGTTTCTCTTTCTGTCCTTCCCTTTTCTCTCACTGTCTTGTGGACTTGTGCTGTACATATTTGATTTTATCAGTTTATATATATATTTTTTTTAAAATTTATATTAGAATATCTCTCTCTCTCTCTCTCTTTCTCTCTCTCTCTCACTCACTCTCTCTCTCTTTCTTTCTCTCCCTCTTTTATCGCTGTTTGCTCCAGATGATACACTGATGCTCATTTGTGCCGCGGTCCATATATGGTCTGCTCCTCAGTCTTTCTTCATTAATTCCTCTAGCTAATCACACACAGAAGGCAGGCAGGAATGTCTTTCCACATGCTGCTGCGCTCCTTTTCTCCTCTCCTCATTTTCACCCTCACACACACACACATTCACCACCTCGGCTCGCCTTTGAAACTCAAAAACAAAGAAAGCGAGGCCCTTGAAGATTTGTAACACGGTCCGATAAGGAGAACGGCATCCGTCGTGGGCCGTGAAGCATGCTGAGGTTTTTCGGTGCTTATGGGCCGCGCTGGGAGCCTTTTGCCTCGGCATAGCTGTGTAATTGTCATGAATGCAAGATTCCGCCAGGTGGACGGCAGCAGGTGCTGGGAGTTAACAGGCCGGGCCCGGAGCACCTGTTGGGGCCGGGGCCAGTGCACTGCGCTGGATTAGAAGAGCCAGAGGAGGCTGCATTTATCTTATTACTCAGTCTGAGTGAACAAGGATGCAGAATTCTAGCTCACACACACGGCGGTGTTTATCTGTGGTGGAGGTGAATGAACAGTTTATCAGAATCGAGTTTATTCACCATTTGCGTTAACATTTCCTGGGAATCGTATTTAAACACATTCAACACTGTCTCTAGTTTGAGAGGCTAAACACTTACTAAGCAGCCATATATAAATATGGTTTTGGGTTTTTGTGACATCACAAAATTTTCAATCAACTTACTTTCCGTTTACAGACTGTATGAACTGCAGGTGTTTTTTAAAGCTGTTACACTGGTTTTCCATGATATTAGCTTTTTAATCTGTCATTCAGTCATACAAAATGGGTTACCATCAGTAACTTTTATGACTATATAGTGAGATTTATGACTACAGGGGGTCCTCGAGTTACAACAGTTTCGACATACAATGTTTTGAGTTTACAGCGCTCAATCCCACTACCCCTCACACTTGGCTTACACCAGTTTAAAGCCCACAGTTTAATGGTGCGACTTGTTGTCATGCAGTAACATTATGAAAGTAAACACATGTGTTTTGGACCCAGAGAGTAGGATTGAGCCCAGAACAGGTAACAGTACATGATAATATGCTAATATGCAATAGAAGGGGGGTCTAATTCAGACAGGCTGTGTAGCCAAGCATGGGCTAAATAATAAACAGATGGTAGTCACCCAATATAGCAAACCCCGGTCCAGACTACAAAGGGACCCGGAATCAAATGACAGGGTATTAGCGGGGAAGATACAATTTGCAGGTCAAATCGTAATGGTAACCTTTCACTGTGCAAATTGAAAATTAACCTTTGGGGTATTGAATCATTTGCAGCTGACGCCGCTCGCCGAGCGCAAGGTTTCTCTCTCTCTCTTTCTCTCTCTCTCTCTCTTGGTCTCTACCTCTCTCACTTTCACTCTTCCTCTCTCACTTTCACTCTTGATCTCTCACTTTTTATCTCTGTCAAGCGGAAAAAGCAGAAGCGGAAGAGAAATAAAGAACAGAGAGAGGGAGATGAAACATAACCATATTTATTACTGCGAGGCTTTTCTTCGCTCCTCACAAACACTTTGAGCCAAGAAAAGCAGATTTCAAAAAGAGAGAGAGAGCAGACAATGAAGAAATAGAAAAAAAGTGGAGACAGAGAAAGAAAGAAAGAAAGAAAAAAAACAAGAGAGGACAGCAAATGAAGAAGAGAAAGACAGAGCAAAAAGAGGGAGAGAGAGGGGGGAAGACAGAGTGACAAGAAGGAGAGAAGAAAACAAAAAGAGGGAAAGAAAAGAGCAATGAGAGATGATTGAGAATTGAGGACCAAAGAGAATGGATGAGAGAGGGAGGACAAACGATGAAGGAAAGAAAAAGAAATGAAGGCAGAGAAAAATAGTGAGCAAAAGAGGACAGAAAATGAAGAAATGAGATTGAAGCAAGTGAGAGAGAAAGTGAGAGAGAGGAGAGAGAGAAAAGGAGAGGACAGGGAAGGAAGAAGAGAATAACAGAGTTGGAAAAAGAGATGACCAAGAGGGTGACTAGAAGGAGAGAAGAAAAGAAAAAGAGGTAGAGAGGGAAAAAGATAGAGAGAAAGAAAGAGAGAGGATGGAGAAGGGAGGAAAAAAGAGAAAGAGTTGTAGGTAAATGTAAACAGAGAGAGAGAAGAGTAGAGAGAGGACTACACAGAGATAAAGGGAGAGAGAGAGAGAGAGAGAGAGAGAGAGAGAGAGAGACTGTCCTCCGTGTCCTGCTGTCACTCAGAGGCTGAAAATAGCTGTGGGCTCTGACGTGTGTTCTCTCACTCACTGAGCTTTTGTCCAGCCTCTCAATAGAGACGCACCTTCTAAACTCCCGTTATAGTTGGATATTTCAGCGATTGCACAAAAAAAGAAACCCATCTGATCGTCCCGTCCTGTTTACCCTGACAGACGACATGCTGTTCGTTCCTCCTCTAAATCACCCAACTGTGTTCCACCCAATGAAGTTCTTCAGAGCTACTGATGGGAGGTTGGACAAGCTTTCCAGAACATTGGCAAAAACCTCCAGCATAAATCAGTGAAGTCAGTTTTTGTCAAAAGATTTTCAAAGTCACGTAAAGCCTCCATGTTAAATGCCTCACTGCCTAATGTTGTAGCTCAACCAAACTACACAGGTTGTAAATATGTCTGGATGAATTTGCCACCTTACTCACCATAACTTGCATCTGCCAGCATGATAACATTACCTTAAATTTGCCACCATACTAACGTTATCCTAAATGTGGCACTATGCTAACAGTAACTTGAATTTGCCACTGTGTTGACTATAACCTGAACTTACCCCCATGCTAACATAATCTTGAATTTGTCACCATGCTCGCTTAATCTTGAATTTGCCATTATGCAACTTTCGTCTTAAACTTGCTACCATTCTAACAATAACATGATTTTTCCACCAGGAAACATTCAATGACTTGAATTTGCCACCATGCTAACTTTAGCTCAACAAGGGAAAGGAAAAACAAAGCAGATTTATCTTCCACACACACAAAAAGTATAAAACTTATTTTACAGCGCTACAGTTTCTTCATTCTGTTGAATGGGATTTATGCTGATGTAAAAATCAATAGTATTTCACTCCTAAATGTGTTATTGTTATCGTTATTATGATTATGACTCTCTTGCTCTGGCTGAATGCATTCATATAAAGCTTGGCCAGCCGTTCTGTGGGAATTATTGCATGTATAAAGGTCGCCCTGTGTGGGGAAACACTTATAATTCGAACCTTGTCATATTTTCCGAGGCTGCCAGTGAAAGCTGCACTGTGCTGCGAGTGTATGGCGCAGCAGAGTGGGCTATTCATTACGCTAATCTCATTAGTTCAGATCTGCTAAGTACAGATCGGTTTTAATGCATGCTTTTCCCTTTTAATTATTGTCCATAAATACATTGGAGTGCATTAGGGGCCCTCCAGCGAGCAGCGCTGCATTTTTGTATAGATTAAGGCACAAACACATTATCTTAATGTACATATTCCACTCATCTTACAACTTCAGAAATATTGCCGTGACATAAATTGCCATTTGACATTTGACCCCAGCGCTGACCTTAATGGACCCTGTCCATTGGCCACTTGATGTCATGCTGGACAGAGATCAGGAGGGAAAAACATGCACACAAACACACACACACCCACACACACACACACACACCATTAGTGCTGTGTAAGAGGGGCTTACTCATTATAATTATGGCCCCAACTGTTATTTCTAAATGCTGTTAGAGCATTTCTAAATTGCTTAATATTTAATCACATTACAGTCACTTAGGGGCTTAGTATTAAATACTGTACATGATTGAGGGCTGGAAACAGGCCCACCACTTAATCTCACTTCTTCCAGGGAAGGAGAGAGAGAGAGAGAGAAAGAGAGAGAGAGGGAGGAATGTAAAATGGTACAAGCAAAATTTACAGTACTGGACTGTATAGCAGTTTACATTCCTCAAACTCTCACACACACACACACACACACACACACTCACTCTCCCACATTCACAATCCTTCTTTCTTTCTTTTTTTCTTTCTTTCTTTCTTTCTTTCTTTGTCCCCTTTTGCTTATCAAAGTCTTTCTCCTTCTATCTCCGTTTATCTTCCCATTCATTTTCTCTTTCTCTCTCTCTCTCTCTCCTCATCTCCTTCCCTTTTTCACCTCTTACATTCTCTTATTTTCCTTTTTATTCTCTTTTCCTCTAACTTTCTCTATCTCTCATTTCCTCTTCTTTCTTTCTGTTTCTCTCTCTCTCTCTCCCTCTCTCCCTCTCCCCAAAGCATGCAACCTTCAGTTCATTTCATTAAATACGAATTACACACTGCATGAACATGTGCCTGCCTGTGTGTGTGTGTGTGTGTGTGTGTGTGTGTGTGTTTGTATGTATACGCGTGTGTGTGCATGTGCGTGTGTCAAAATTTGTGACATGTCGGGGGTCCCGCAGACGTATGACAGCCGGCGTGCGCTGCGCAAGCTTGTTTTATAACATAATTACACGTATCTGCAGCTATTGAGGAGTTTAGGAGATTAAGAGCTTTCAGCGTAATTGTACGAAGAGAGCTCCTTGGATCAAATTACGCATTGTACATACTAATGAGGCCCTCCGTTCTGCAGGCTCAAGAAAAGCAAGTCATTTTCAGGCCTACCTCCATAATTACTGTATGCAAACACAACACTGAAGAGACACAACACCGCTTTTACCCAGACAGGGACGTGGAGACGGAGGCATTTCGTTCTCCAGGGCCACGGAACATGATGACCTTTATAATCGGCGTTTCATATCCAACCGCAGGCCTAACGAAGGCCGACCGATCATTAGGCTGTAATACAGGCCGCCTGATTGGCAGAGCCATGTTCATAATTGTATTGGCGATATTAGCGGGTCGATATGAGCTGAGGGCAGCTTTATTTCATTACAGCCCGATTAGCCAGTGCTCCCACGAGGAGGGGCTTAAGTCTCATAATCATAACAATGGTGTTAATGATGCACAGGCCACTGTAATATCAAGAGTGCGTGTGTGTGTGTGTGTGTGTGTGTGTGTGTGTGTGTGTTTGTGTGGGTGTGTTAAATCGATCGGTACAGAACTGCAGAATTACATGCTGCATAAGCATCAGTCTAATTGTGACCTATAGTTGCTAATGACTTTATATATGACTCCCTGCATGATGTGCAGAGAACATATTACTTACAATATTATAATTAGGATAATTACTTATAGTTCAATAATATAATATATTCCTTCAAATATTACATTTGAATAATATTTTAGGAATTTACATGAGACATAATGAGCAGTTGTGGAATGAGAATAATGAGGAATGTACCACTCACCCTTTGATGTACTCAATCCACCAAGACATGTTTGGATCTGGATGAATGGGGTTACGATGCTAACAACACTAGTAGTCATCCAAATATGTATCTTAAATACACCCCCAAACCTTCTCTCAGCTTGTTCAAACCGCAGCCAGCTCCTCCTTAGTGCAGACTTGTAGATGTGGTGTAGAGCATTCCTTCCCAACCTTGGTCCTGAAACTCCACAATTCTGCACATTTTTGTGTTTTCTCTGCTCACAACACAACTGATCCTATTTTAAATCTTATTAATCGTCCACTCCTGGGTTGAAGTGGGTGACAGGATAGGGTTTGACTTTGGTGTAGGTTATAAAATTGAGCTAAACTTCACCATGAAGATGGACAGTTTCATACCACAGGAATGTTTTCATACCACCGGCCATTAGAACTGTAAATTCACATAAATGTCAAGTGAATTTAGAGTTCCTGACCAAGTACCATTCTAGTGTATTAACTGACTTTATAAACTTTATATACCTCTCATATTACACTCTGGACTTTCAATAGCACCTGAGTTTACAGCGACAACAGGCACACTCATGTCCTGTTATTTGATTTGATAAGCTTATAATTTACACTCACTCAATGTGGTTCAATGCTACTAATTGCTTTTTGTGCAATATCATACTTATGGTGCCATATTTTACATCCCCTTGTGCCATATTTTACATCCCACACTATGCTGTTACACTATTGTTGTAACTTACACTTTGTTGAATGTTGTTATATCCTACAATGTGGTCCGTGGGTAAATGTCTCGTCACACTATGTACGTGTTCACAGCTGCTGATGAATATGAAGTAACCTTGAACCTTGAACCTTGAACACTGCAAGCATCCACAACAGGGTCTGTTTTCACAAACCACCTCAAGGAGGGCTGATCAGTTTTTGTGGCAGTGACCATGTGATCTAACATCAGTCTGCTCTGATCATTAAATTAGTGGTGATTTTAGTGTGCAGTTTACATGACCTGGTCTGTGTAACCAAATTTCTGAGCTTAACCCTCATGTTATATTCAGTTTTACTAACATCCTTTATGCGTGAAGTCAATTTGACTCAAACAATTAAAAACCCCAGAAAATGGTTGAAATTAAAATGGCTACCCATGTTTGTGTCAGATACTTTGTTTCTTTGTTTATGACCTAAATAGTGCTTTAAATAAAGCATGCATGTGATGACGCTCTCAGAAATCAAAGTTCTGGTTGAAAATATGTTTCCCTCCCTCCCTCAAGTCATGTGACCTATCAATAGTTCTCACACTAGTACAGGTTTAATTATGTTTAGTTTTGGCCCTAAAGCAGAGGGAAGATTTTTGAACATTTTAAAATGGCATATTACAGTGCACACCTCAAACTGCACACCTCATCCCCCACATCTCACCACCTTCACTGAGATCTATTGTTTTGGTAACACAACTAGTTGACTGACTTTTTAAATCAAAGTGCAAATTTATTCACATTATCTGACCTAAAGTGTCATCTGATATTGTGACATTATTTTGGAAAATACTGTGGAATTGAATTTGACCAGGACACGTATCAAATGGTTGGAAAAATGCACATGACTTTAAAGCTTAATACCACCTTACACTGAGGTGTTATTTTAGCCGTCTTGTTAGTTTACACTCTATTGCTGGGTTTGTTAGTGTAGGAAGATCTAACACCACTTCTTTAATGCTATGAAATACTTGGAATGAACTGTTGCTTTTAGACTTCCTCTAAAAGCCCCTAGGCTCTCCTTAAAGTAACTGACTTGCCTAATAAGAAGGGCTGTCTGGACACTTCTGGATGTACAGTGTACCTGATTCAACACAAGGTTTGAAAATGAACTGAGTCAGGGGTGTTTTAAAGGGTCCTGGTAGGGTTCCATGGAATTGAACGTGAGTTAATACCACCTCCTTTTATTTGGTCAAAGCCTGCCAGGGAAACTGCTTGGTTTTGGGGAGATGTGACTTTTTAAACCCTTAATACATACGGCAGTTGTATGTATGTGACCTCAGAGAACAAGTAAGGAATTTTCTCATTGAAGCTGTCCAATGAAACTGCAAAACAGCGGCTTGTAGAGAAACGGTTTATGGTCTTATGTGAAGCTCATACAAGCAAAGAAACACCTGGGACAGGTCACCAGTCCATCACAGGACACAGAAACACATTTACACCTATCGACAATGCACCTCCAATTCGTCTTTGGACTGTGGGAGGACACCCAATGAAAACCACAAGCAAACATAGGGAGAACATACAATCTCCACACAGGAAGGACCCCCAGCCACCTGGCTGGGAATCAAACCCAGGATCTTTTCATTGTGAGAGAACAGGACTTCACCCTCTTAATAGCTTTCTGTGTTGGGGGGTCCTGGCTAATGTGTGAAAGTGACCACTACGAAAACTATGCAAATTATTTGAAGCCTTTAATATCAACAGTGGGTTTCTTTCTGCCAGTGAAACATTGGGATAAATGCAAACAAACAAGAAAGCAGTAAAAAAGTATCAAGATTTCATTTTGATTCTAACAATTAACTTGTGAGCTGGTTAGAAGAACACAGGTTTGGCTCCAGATTTCTACTCTGTCCTTCCAGTCATTGTGTGGATTTATAAAAGTGGGCTTCCGTGAGAAAAGAGGTCTGGAAATGGTTAAGCGAACACTTTGCCAGACATAAAACCACTATTTACTGTATTATTTGTATTGATTGTAATATTAGTGTTTTAACACTACTGACCAGACTTTTGCACAGTACTGTACAGCTTAACATAAACTGTGTATCAAATGCAGACCAAAATGGGTCAAATAAATATGTATATTTAATGCACATTTTTTTTTACTTTTACTAAAAAAAAGCAACCAAAATGAGTTTTCTGCCCTGGAAAACGAAGCCTTTTCATTTGTTTAATTAGTCAGTTCAGCCACAACATGAAGGTTGTCGTGTGACTTGATAGGTGATGTGCAGCAAAAAAGAAATGTGTGTGTGCTGGATCAGAAATATCTCGCTCGTGTGTGTATGAAAATGAGATGAACTTGGTCTCTGTCGCTCCTCACTTTAATGAACCAAAATCCAATCCCATCAAAATTCAGGCAAACTTGACATTTCCCCTCCACACGATGTGTGAAAACAAGGGTAATGTGTTTTTGTTGTGCTTCTTTTCTCACTTTTCTTTTTCTTTTTTTTTTCACCCTCCTACAAGCCCTAAATCCTGCTAGTATTACAAAGGGAGCTAATTAATTTGCCAGCATAATTATTTAGATATAATTTACATATAAATGTGTTTTGTGCTGAAAATAAATAAGATAAATAGCACCCTCCAGACCACAATTTACAATTAGAACTTTAACACTACTGATTATATTCATGTAGGATTCCTTTTTGACCTTCTGAGCCCAGGAAGAGGAGGTGGCGGGGCAGGGGGGCGGGGGAGCGACACGTCTCTGAAGGTGGTGGGACGGCCCCTGGCCTTCATATCAAACAGGTCTGCTCTGCACTTGGCTGTTCTCCAATAAGCCGCGCGCTTTTGTAATATGAAATATACCTTCCAGGAATATTTCTGGCACGCTTCGTAAATATGCGCAAACCAGGCTATGAAAATAAAAATGCGGCTTTTATTGGGACAACAGTCAACTGTAGATGCTCACCTTGTCTTTGGCTGAGCCAGAAAATGATGTTTCCACCCATACAGAAACATCTAGACATGACAGAGACTTCAAAGTGGCTTTTAATTGATTTAATTAACATTTCAAATCAATTTTGAAGGGATTGTTCAGCAAAAGATAATTAATTTACACAATGTTCCATATACAGCCATAGATAAAAATAAGAGACTGCATCATTTGTTTTCTGGTTATTGCTTTTGCAATTCGTGGGAGTGTATCTGTGTAAAATGATTCAAAAAAATGTTTGGAGAAAATTTAAAAACAGTACATATATAATTAATTATACCTTGGAAATGTTAAACTACACAACACTCTTGCATTATTTTACAGTTGCAACAATTAAACATGAATTGTTAAGAGCACAGTGTGTGCATGTGTGACTCTGTTTCATCCCATCAGAAACTGAATCAGGAGTGAAGCTGCTGGAA
>JBBJLS010000041.1:28512304-28545002 GCA_037577275.1 Bryconaethiops microstoma | reverse complement strand
GGATGGGGTTGAGGTCAGGGGTCTGTGTGGGCCAGTCAAGTTCTTCCACACTGAACTCATCCAACCATGTCTTTATGGAGCTTGCTTTGTGTAGTGGGACACAGTCATGCTTGAACAGAAAAGGTTCTTCCCCAAACTGTGTCCACAAAGTGGAAGCATGGCCTTGTATTATAGCACAGTGTATTTTCATATTGAGTTTCTTTTTTCTACAGATTTTAAATTTAGATTTCATTTAGACTTTTGTATTATTCTTGTCTCTATGTCTCTGTGTCTTGCAGTCATTACATAAGCAATTTCCTCCAAGATCAATAAAGTTTTTTGATTCTGATTCTGATTGTCCAAAATATATACGTATGCTTGATTTTATACACCTAGGGCAATGGGAATGCTTGCCACACCCGAATTCAATAATTAAAAGGTGTGTCCCAATACTTTTGTCTCTATAGTGTAAGAGACAAGAAAGAACTGTTTATCCTGAGGGAAATTCTTGCATTATTAGCATGCTCAGTGCAACAAGAAAGATTAAAAGATAATAAGACAATAGAATAGAAAAACAGAAAAATTGAAATATAGACAACAAAAAAGTGCAGTAAAGATTTAGTGTACTGTGCCAGCAGTAGTGCAAATGGCTCATGAAAGGGGCTACTTGTTAATGGTCAGGCGTCCCAAACTATAGTTCACGCAGTGTATATATATATATATATGTGTGTATATATATATATACACATATATATACGTAGATCTGGTTTATAGTACTTTAGAGTTTTAATGGTCGGGCGTCCCAATACTTTCGTCCAGATAGTGTAAGTGCGGTTAGAGTGGATCTTTGAATCGGTTCCCTAAAAGTGAATCAAACTCGTTGACAAGAGCGAAAATCGATTGGTTGAACCAGAGAGTTCGAAAGAATCGATTGAACCGAATCCTCCATCGTTGTGAGTCCTGTGCGCGCGGGATCCCTCCTCCGGGCCGGGCTGCTCTTGCAGGGATGGCGCACGTGACGGCTGGGAGGGCGGCGCGGGAGGTGTTTTCCAGGTTTAAAAGGTGCGAGGGTCCGTCACTCGCGCCGGGAGCCCACTGTGAACCCGCGATGAGGAGGAGAGACGGAGCGAACACGGCGTAATTAACAATACATTAAATAAAACAAATTAAATAAATACATAAACAACAACATCCAAGTGGTGCGCGCGCGTCGCCAGGTAACCGCCGCGAGACCGGACCGGGGATGTTCTCCTAACGTACCCTCCAGTTCCAGAGCCTCAGAAAACCAGTTTACTCCCAGTTTAACCGAGCTGGAAGTCTCGACTCTCCTCGCCCCCCGACCCCGAGAGTGAATGCCCGCCCCGGGCTGCCTGCCCCCGGATCCGAGAGGACACTCGCAGCAGCCGAGCCAGCAGAGTCCGACCCAGAGCCCAGGGGTCCAGTTCAGATCCTCCGGAGAAGCAGCCATGAAGTCTGCAGAAGAAGGTAAAAGTGTCTCAGCGCTTCAGACCCACACGCACCGCTCACTGCAACCTGTTTGCTTGTTTCTGTTCATGCCGGTCTCGACTGGAGCTTCAGTACTAAAGCTGTTTTAAGTGTGGTGTAAGACTAAAGTAGTGAATAGAAGAGAGTAGAAGTGAATGAAGTTGACAGAATAAAAGGATATAATGGAGCAGAATAGAATAAAGCACAGCATACTAGAATAAAACTGAAGAATAGAAATAACTGAATTGCATAAAACAGTGGAATAGAATAGAATGGATTTGAATGCGACCCAACTGAGTGAAATAGAATGGAATACAGCAGAATGGAAATAAATATAATGGAATCTAATAGATTCCATTATATTTATTGTAGAATCTAATAGAGCAGAATGTTATAGATTAGCATGGAATAGAATAGAATGAAATGGGCCAGAGTGGAATTGAAAATAGTAGATTGGAACTGAATGCAGTGTAATAAGGTGCAATGGAATAGAATCGAATGAAACAGTAGAATTGAATTGAATAGATCAGAATGAAGCAGTAGAGTGCAACTGAATAGAACTGGATGGAATAGAACAGAATTGATTAGAATAGAGTTGAACGGAGTTGACTGCAATCTAATAGAGTAGAATGGAATAGAACAGCATGGAATATAGTAGAATGGAACTGAATACAGTGGAATAGATTGGAATAGAATGAATTGGATGGAATAGAACAAAATGGATTAGAATAGAACTGAATGGAATAGAATAGAGTGCAATGGAGCAGCATGAAATAGAATAGAATAGAATGGAATGGGACAGAATGGAATTGAATATGGTAGATTGGAACCGAATACAGTGGAAAAAATGTAATGGAATAGAACAGAGTGGGATGGGATAGAGCAGAATGGATTAGAATAGAGTAGAATAGAATAGAGCTGAATGGAATAGAGTAGAATGAAGTAGAATTCAGAATGGTAGAACTGAACTGAAACACTGAATTCTTGTGATCAAGCCTCACACTCTCAGCGCTCCTGTTAATAAACTGAAGTGCTTCTTTACTGTCTGTCATGGAAAACTGAAAATTCCCCCCAGAACCCACAAGCAGTCAGTTTTAACACTTCTCTCCTGTTTATGGTGCTGTAGAGCAGCTGCCATCGCCACAAATAGAATAGCCTGCATATAGTAAACGCTAGTTGCATCAATATGCTGCAATATTGATGCCTAATTTTTTTTTCTTTTACACTCTCTGTTTCTCCTAGTAGTTGGGGTGCGGATAACGTACTCGATGTCACGTCATTTGCCAATGCAGGGAGGAAAGCTTGATGTGTGTGGATGAGATGAGTCAGTGAGAGGCTGAGTAGCTTTTATTGATTAAACGTTGGCCAAAAGTAAAGTTTTTAACAAGGAACGATAGGAGAACCTTCAACAATGGGTAAAAGTAAAGGATAATAAAATAAGGGAATGGCGTTTGTGCAGTTAGTTGTTGTTGCTCTCTGTGATTGGAGTGAATCTACAGTTGTTCAGTGGTTCAGAACTGATGATACCCCTGATTTACTCAGAAAAGCATTTTGTTTTATCACGATGCCCCTCACATATCCACACGCCGCCCACCCCCAACACACACGTAACGGAACTGTCCTTAATCCTGCATCAACAAAACAAATCTGTATCTCACACACTTAATCAGGTAGGCCGTGGGCCCCAGCGCTGATGTCATGGACTTTCTGCCGACTTCTGTCTGTCTGTGTGGTTTTGCGGAGTGTATCACTGTGGCGAGGAGAGCATTATTATTCATTTCAGTCCATGGCATTTAAGCCTCATAATTGATAGCAGACTCACGAGTGTTGGGGTTGGTTTGAGTCTGTGTGTGTGTGTGTGTGTGTGTGTCGCCTCACCACCACTTCAGGCTGCTGACGGCTGCAGTTTTCTGTACCCCTCTTCCCTCCTTTTTTTTTATAAATCCAAACCCCTGTCTTTCCTTCTACCCACAATCCAGATACACAATTAGCCAGGCCAGTCTCTGTGCTTTGTGGGGTAAGTGCTTTTGAAAACTGCTCACATGGACAGGGTCCACTTTGCATAGGGGAGGATGATATTACTCAGTAATACACTCTGAGCACTTTGCAAGTATTGTCAGTACTTCTGGAACACGGGTTGCATTCGTCAATAAAAAGTGGATTTTGACCACTTGTGGAGAGTCTGTAAACAATAACAGCAACAAAGAGTGTCTCACTGTCCAATTAAAAGTGTTAAATAACAAAGAGCTAATGGACATTCGCTTATACCTTCTTATTTTAATCACCTGTTAGATTTGCTTTATTGCATTGAATAAAAACGTTCACACTTTTTGGTATAAATTACAGTCATATAATATGGACGCTACTTTGTTTGAAAAGGTCAAGATAACTAGGCACTGTATACGTTATGTATTGTGAACATCCAATCAATTATCACAACATTACAATTTTTTCATATCAGTCAGGATGTGATCGTTATTACTTTTCTGAGTGTATCATCATCATTATTTAAATCGCTCTGAACTATAGTTTCATTAAAAAGACCGCGGTCGTTTCTGTTTAAAGAGCTCAAAACATAGAAAAAACAAAATGTAATATATTGAAGTTTCAAAACGGTTTTTGTGATGTCACAATAACCAACTCACTTACATTTACAACTCATTTTCTCTCTGAAGTTATATGGAGTGTTTCAGCCCTGACCACTTAAATACAAGGTAAAACTGCACAGGGACGAAAAGGTGCATAAACATAAACATATTACATGGGGGAAATAACAAAAAAAATGTAGGAAATGGTCCTTCAACTAGATTTACTTCACTGCAGTAGGCGATATGGAACAACATTTTGATAATGCATGACGTGTAATTCCTTATTTAAGTACAAAATGTGCTAGTGTTGCCAAATTAAAGTACTCCTATTAAAACGGTGGATATAATAGTATGATATAATATTGTAATAGTATGATAGTATATTATATATACATAAATACATATTAATGATTCCAATTATAATAAGTACATATCATAATAACACTGCCATTACACTTCAGTATGTCAAATGTTAAATAAAAATGACTGTACTTGCAGTTTTTGTTTTGCTTGTGGTATTTTTAAAGGTGTGGTCTGTTCCAGTTTAACGAACCTCAGAAAAGCAAAAGATCATGATCATGATCTTTGAGTATCATGATGTTATATTTGGGCATGTTGTCCACCCCTACCCCCTGTTGCCCACATTTTGCATACACCAAAAGTCCAGCACTAGGAGCTACTTCTTCTTTACTTTGCTGTGTTTTGTGCGCGCGCTGGATGAATGAGTGGCCGGCGGAAGATCACTTCCCTTTCCAGCCGCCCCTGCAGCTCAGATCCACTGAGGCTGAAAATGCAAACCAGCCTGAGGTTCGCTGGGAGAAAGCCCCTGTGTGCTTGTTTATGCAGCGCCAGTGGAGCTCACTGCTCCTGCAGCTGCGAGCGAATCACTGGCTGCACATCGGAGTTAAAAAGAAATTTGCGAGAGGGGCGGATCTGCTCTTAAGAAAACCCTCCGAAAGAGGCGGCGGTGTGTTGTGTGTGTGTGTGTGTGTGGTTTTTTTTTATTACGTGAGTGAGGAAGAGATAAGAGCTGGTGTGTGACTGAACAGGATGTCAGAGCCGCCGCTGCACTCGAAGGGCGGCTGATAGACAGCAGTTCTTACACGCCGTCCCGAAGACTGAGATGGGATCTGGCCAAAAAGAGCCTGAGTTTGATTTCAGCTTTCTGTTTGAGTACGGCAACCGAGGAGGAGAGATGGAGACGCAGAGAGGTGTGCTGGCAGGTGGAGTGTGTGTGTGTGTGTGTGTGTGTGTGTGTGTGGGACGTTTCCTTTTTGAGGTTCAATATGTCAATAAGTTCTTTTATTACACTGTGTATTATTGTGTATTTTAGTTTCTATGGCCTCTTGTCTATATTTTGAAGTCGTCTATATTTTTTAGATTTTCGGAAACTCACGCATAACTTGCTCAAGACTTACTTTTGATTTATTATCCATTAATATTCAATGCCTGTGTGGGCTGCCTGACTGTAGTACGTCAAGATGACGTGTACTTTGCATCAGTATGCTACTAAATTGAATCCAAGTGGTGCTGAAACCTTTTCATGCTGTGCCTTATGAACTGCAGCGTTTTGCATAAAACTTTCAAACTGCACTTCTTCATCCCTCTTTCCTTACTTTCTTAAGATCCATGGTGTATTCTGTTAAAGGTGTTCAATTACAAATGCAGAAACCTGCTGTTTGATTCCTCCTGCTGTGCTCTGATGAAAGAAAGAGATGAAAAAAGATGAGAGAGCCGAGCAGAAGGAGAAAAAAACTATTGTTCTTTGACTTTTCCTGTTCAGTATTTCATTTGTGTTGTTTTACCACTTGAAATTCGGAATGCAGAAGTTCTGTTCAACCACAAAACCTATTCAAGAACTGCAGATTTTAATCTCGAGTGCATCTGCTTCTGGAAATAGTCCGTCATGAACTAATTTTGGTAGCTCTGCCCACGCATTCAGTGGTGCAAGACAGGTTCATCGTTTCACGTGGTGTCCTGTTTGCGTACCACTGTGGTTAGCAAATATAGAACGAGGTGAAGGGGACTGCCACAAAAAAATGCTTTATTACTCAAGCCTACAGGAGTGCTTTCTCTGGGAGTTTGAATCTGTACACTTAAACACAACTTGATGTTTTAATTGCTTTTTTACTCTTCTTCAAAGTACAAGTGTATGTAAACTTATAGCTTTTCACTAGGGACTCTTGACATTGCCATGGTTCTCTGTCACATGGCTTTTGATACCTTTGACAAATATATTTGCTTATTATTTATCATGTTTAAGTTTAATTAAATGTATTTCACTTTTTCAGTTTTCAGCAAATGACTTCAAGATTCACCTTATGGAGTCAGTTCTGAAGAATCATTTAGTCCTATACTGAAACACAGTTTGAACAGAGGGTTGACTGTGAATCCTCTTGGACCAGAATAGGCTTGTTTTTCAGCAACTGCCTTTAATTATTAGCGAACTCTTATGGATTTTTATGACTGAGTCTCAATCTAATTTCTTTATTACCAAATTGGCTGATGGCCTAGTTTTTTGGCCTGATATTTATTAGCCTTTTTTTATTTGAACCTAAGTGAATGGATGAAACACTGGATTCCAAAGTTATAACACAAATAACATTATTTGCTTTTTGGTGGGGTGAACTGGAATCTTCTTTATGTAATGTAAAATTCAGTTGCCTAGATAATTATTTACCTTATTTTATTTGCATCATAAAATTACAGCATAGATTGACCAAAATCAATAGGATATTTTGACCAGTTGCCAGCTGTGTGTTTAGTGCTGGAATATTTGAATCTTTCCTGTCTGTTGAAGAGCTGAAGTTTGGGCCCTTTCACAGAGCCATGGGTTTTGTATGTGTGTGTGTGTGTGTGTGTGTGTTTATTACATTTTGCTTTTCAAATAAAATCCCAGCGCACTCACTGACATATCCTTTTTTGTATTTGCAGAGGCTTTTAGCTACACCCCCAATGTGAGCCTGTCTCTGCCTCTGGGTATGGCGAACCCCTGCCTGGCATCTCAGTACCACAACCTGCAGACCAGCCCTGTCATCTCCTCCTGCCACCAGGCAAGCTATGGCCTCCACGAGAATCCAATTGCCCCGGGTTATTACCTGTCTCACGGGCTCAGGCCCAACGGGGCACCCCCTCTGGAAAGCCCCCGCATCGAGATCACTACTTATGGCCAAATGTCCGAGGAGGAGGTGGAGGAGAGCGGCAGCATTGATCCCATGGCCAAACGAGTCAACATCGTGACTTTGACGCTCCCCAGCATCGATGGTTACCGTGACCCCAGCTGTTTAAGTCCAGCCAGCAGCCTGTCCTCTCGCAGCTGCAACTCTGAGGCCTCGTACGAGTCGGGCTTCTACAACTACGATAACTCACCCCAAAACTCACCCTGGCAGTCTCCCTGCGTCTCACCCAAAGGCTCCTCCTCTTTGTTGTCCTGCCCTCATGCCCCTGGCTCCGTCCCCTCGCCCCACCACTCGCCCTCCACTTCTCCACACGCCACCATCGCCAATGACGACAGCTGGACCTGCGCTGCTCCTCGCAACTCCCCTCCCAGCTCACCGATCTGCAGCGCTGGAGGACATGGCAAGCGGAAATACAGCTTCAACGGTGCCCCATACAGGCAGCCTCATTATTCACCCAACCAGTCACCCAGCGCCTCACCGCAGGGCTCACCCAGGCTCAGCAAAGTTGAAGAGACTTGGCTAGGCACCACCAACCAATACACCAACTCTGCCATCGTAGCTGCCATCAATGCCCTCAGCACAGACGGCCTGGCCGAACTCGGCGACGACGTGCCCCCCAAATCGCGCAAGACCAACCTGGAGCACAGTCCCACCATGAGCATGAAGGTGGAGCCTGGAGGAGATGAGATGGGCGCAAGCACAGAGCTCTGCCAGGAGGACTACTCCACTAACCGTCTGCCTTTCAAGAAGGAGAATTACTGTGCAGGCTTCCTGGATGTGCCCCCGCACCCTTACTCCTGGCCCAAGCCCAAGCCTTACATCAGGTAAATAGACAAGTGATGCAGCAGATTTGTGGGTTGAGTCATAAAGGGAATTTGCAATATGTCAGAAATTAGATACTTATGTATTTTTTCAAGATACGTAATAAGAATGATATATATTTAGACCTAAAGCGATATATTTCCAATATGCATAATTCTTAATTTCCTCCTCCAGTGCAAGAGACGCACATCAGATGAATGGGAGATGCTGAATTGCCCCTCAGTGTGACTATATGTGTTTGAGAGTGTTTACCTCTGAATCTGTTTCTCTCCGTTTCTCTGCCTTTCACCCTCTGAGTGCTGGGATAGACTCCAGCTTCTTCCACAACCCTGGTTAGGATAAGCGGCTTGGATAATGAATAAATGAATGAATAATTCATGACGTTAGCCATGAGCTAACAGGCTAACCACAATGCAACAAGACAGCATTGTACAATAAGATGCAATGCAATGTATGTTGCATTATCAAGTGCGAGTCCGATTAAGTAAGATTTAAAACCATTTTTCTGGGCAGTCAACTTTGATTAGAATACAAACACAAATATTAACATTAGAATAAATACAAGTGAACAATACATCGTGATTGTGTGAGTAACTATCACCAAATCTCAATTTGAGCAAGCCCAGTATTTACAGTTAATGTCCAGTAGGGCTGTACAAGTAGTTGTTTTTTATTGAAATCACAATTTGAAAGAGTGGCCTTCTAATTATATCTTACACTTTTCAATGTTGCCTTTAGTTTCGATAGAAATGCAATAATAATAAAGTCTAATAACACAGATCTTGTGAATTGTCAGCCTGGCAATGTAACAATTTATTAAAAAATTAAACAGATATTTGCATGATGGCCCTCTAGTCAGCTTCTTGTTAATATTCAGTTTTACATAAACAGTTTGACACCGCTACTTGTTGTCAGGAGGCTCACCACAGTAGGTTTAAATCCTCTTTTCATAAAGAATGCAGTCTGTCCTCGCACTAGAAATATTGACAGTAGCTGCAGCGTGCAGGAAAAGTGCATTGTGATGAATTTTATCATGACAGTAAAAACATATCATCACGTCTCCCACTCCTAAGATTGTGTAATTGGGTCGAGAGGGGTAATCCGTCTCTCTATATTCCTACAGTAGGCAGTCTGGAGCACAGTCAAATGTATGGCTTTCTTAGTATTGATTTATAACCTTGTTACATTCAAGCACATGGCGACGTTTGGAGGGATGATTTGATCATAAAAGGAGGGCCACATTTCAGCTGATTTATGGGAGTTAGCAGCCAGATCGTGGCTTGCTGCGAAGTCTCCAAATGTGAAAAGAAAAATGTAAACTGACGGGCTGCAAACAGGTTTCAGTTTTTTCTTAAAATAAATTGAGTTTATTTAACATAAGAGTAAGTTTACTTTGTACCTTCAAAGACCACAGCAGTAGAAGCCTTAGATAAATGTAAAAAGACAGAAAGCTTTTCTTTGAAGTCCGATAGCATTTCATAAATCATGCTCCAAAGGGTGGTGCCGTGAATTGTGTGTGTGTGTGTGTGTGTGTAGCTTAGTTCTCATAGCAACCTACAGACAAACATACTAACACATCATTTTATTATATTGTTTTGATTCACATTTTTAACAAACCTCAGGGTCCCCTGTGTGTGTGTGTTTTATATGTGTGTGTGTGTGTGTGTGTGTGTGTGTGTGTGTTGGGGGCGGGGGGGCGGGTGCGGGTGTACCTTCCTTCACTGGCACATTTTCCTGCCGGAAATCAAGTGTTTGGTGGTGATAGTGGGGAACAGGAAGTGATGGTGTCAGTGCTTATGGCTCGGGCTGCAGGTCCCCCTGCCCCTCCTCCGCCCTCAGACTCGTTTGGGAGGTCGCGCTCAGACACGGCCGATAAAAGGCGTGAGGGAAGCCAGTTCGTTTCAGGTCAGCAAACACGCAGAAAGTTCCAAGAGGATGCCTGAGATTGCTGCCACTTGAGCCGCCAGGTCGCAGGCTCTGCGCCGGGCAGGCATCCGGACGCAATGAAATCTCGTTCCGCTGCCGTGTGTTTGCGTTGGATAACCAGTGCCCCTCATGTGGGAATCTGTTCTCCGGCTGCTCTCTCAGGACCGTGGCGACAGAGAGACGAAAACAAAACAAAACACACGGCTGTCACTCTCACTCACTTCTCCGAAAAAAGACAGGCACACGGGATGGACTTCATAAATCTTTTATAAAGACCCGTCATGTTTTTCTAATATATAATTTCATTGCATAACTGAATTCACCCCTTTCTAAAGGCTGGCCGCTTGCTCTGAAGAGCTGTCAGATTGTGATAGAAAGCATGGAGTGGTCCAAGTGGAGCACATGCCTCCTTCATTAATTCTTCCGAAGAGTGGTCTGCAATTAGCAAGCCGGGCTTTGGAAACAAAGTATGTCAGGCTGTGACTTCAGTTGATTAGATTAGAGGCAGTGATGAAATGGAAGGGTTCAAACACAAATGCTTGCCAGAGCAGGGGAAGAACTCCGGTTTTTAGCACTCAGATTAATGCAAGTGAGACTGTGCGTAATCCATAAGTATTAAGGAACTGCTCTGTTCTCTGATTGGCAGCCCGTCCCAGCCGGCTCTTGACTGGCAGCTGGCGTCCTGTTCAGGCCCGTACAGCCTGCAGATCGAGGTGCAGCCCAAATCCCACCACCGCGCGCACTACGAGACCGAGGGCAGCCGAGGAGCAGTGAAGGCCTTGTCAGGAGGACACCCCGTGGTGCAGGTACCCCAATCATATACACACTTCCACCACTTCCACTGCTGTTAGCACAAAACACAGGCCAGCTATGAGTGCTTACAAATTTGACCTGAGACCTGAAGGTGCGTACATGTTTCACAAATCCTTCTTAACCCTTTAAGGCTTACCCCTTCAAAGCTGTGTTTGCATTTTAATCTAGTCCTTTTCATTAATACTGAGACTTCTTATCACTGTGGCATTTTTCTGCTATGTAAAGAATCTGATAAAACTAAAAACTGGAAGGTGTGTCTTTTATACAGTTGTAGAAAACGCATTAGCGCACACAGAAGGCTCAGAATCTACACTGGCAACGTGGATATGCACACACCGTAACTCCAACAAGATTTGAAAAAGTTGCAGTAAATATGATTGGTAAAATATTTGTGAAAGGCTTTAGTCCTTGACCCGAAATTCAGTAAAAGGAGGTTTCAAGACTTGGCGCGTGCCGTATATCCATGGACATGGGTCCTCTAGTATAAAGCTTTTAAAATATATTTGCCAGAAATTGGCTGATGGTAAAATATAATGGGTAAAATAGTATTTTAAAGGAACTTTTAATTTTAAACAGGCACTGTTGCCTCCATTGCGAAAGAATCCTTGTGTACTTCTTGTTAATCTCTTCAATAAATCAGACTTCTGAGTAACTGCGAATAGCTCTGCGTTTTGTTCAGGAGTGTGACTCCAGACTTAGTAGCAGAGTATTTTCCCTGAAGAAACACAGATTTACTGCATATGACTGCCACCTTGTTCATTATTTAGAAAAAGTCTCAACTTTGTCAAACAGAGCCGTTCGCGCTTCCTGATCACTTGATCTCTCAATAAGGGCAGGTGTGTGTTCGAGAGTGACAGAAAGAAAGAGAAAAAAGGGGAAAAAAGCAAGTGTGTGTACTTGTGAGTGACACGTGGGTGTGTGTGTGTTATTAATGGCCCATGAAGGCTGAAGTCAATCGCCTACAGCACATGGTTTGAGTGAATTGTGGTGGCGCATATTGACACAATTAGCATGGCGCGGGAGCACCACCTCTCAGTATTTTGTTTGGCAGACCTTAAAGGGCCCACGTCACTCTCACCTGCATTACCTAAACCAGAACACTCTGTCTTTTTTATATACTCCCTCTCTCTCTCCCACTCTCTCTCTGAACTTAACCTGTCCCACAACTCTGTTCTTGGTTGACTCAAGTTGGAAAGTGCACCGTTTTGTGTGTGTGTGTATGTGTGTATTTTTGTTGTTGTAAGTGATGTGTGTGTGACCAGGAAATCAATAATTTAATATATTTGGACATAAAAACACCGCTTTGGTGCCGTCGCCTCTTGCTAAAGACAGTAGTAGAGGCATTGCAGCTGTTTTCCAAACGCTTATTTTCTCTACAATCAGACATGGGCACTTTTACTTCTTAACACAGCTGCTGTTAGCCGGCCAGTTTCAAACCTAATTCATCAACTTTCAGGTGTTATTTATAAGCCATTTCCTCCCCACCAAAAGTCATGTCTCGCTGCTGAAGGTGAATTTGTTAACACAGGCGGAGAGGCTCAGCAGCCCGGCCTGTCATGCTCTTGGCATTCTGAACTGGACCCGACTGAGCTTGTGCCACTCCATCACTCACTCTGTACTGGTGCGGCTCGTGGTGGTCTGCAAGGGCAAAAACAGGAGTGTTAACCCAAGAAATGAAAACTAGTAGGAATCATTTACCATGATATCATCTGTACGATGCTGATTTTTTTCCCTTCAGCTTTTCTTTTTTGTGTGTTTATCATTTTTGAAGATTTTTTCTTTTACTTCCAGACTTGGCAACCTCTGATTTGAACTGTACTGAGTGAAACCAGCCACAGATGTTTAATGTTTATTTCCAATCTCCTGACTCCTTCAAGTCCCCAGTAATTGGGACCCATAAAGAACACATCTACGGGTTAGGATACTGATCTAGCTTGAGTTTTTGGCTTTCACATTCTAATTACTGTTTGTACGGACAGAAGGAATTGATCTATGGTCTTACTTTGATATTTTTCCCTTATGGACCCATGATTGCCCCTGGTGTTTTCTTTTTCTTTTCCTTTAAATGTGATTGTGTGTTAATAAAACAGTTGTTCCTCATAGAAAATTAGTAAATGTCACTTCTGTGGCACACATTTTCTGTCATACTCACAGAGTTAACGTTTTTACTTTTAACTGTTCCACATAGGGTGGAATATCTAAATGTTTTCACCAGCCTGCAGCTTCTCGAAGGGGAAGCCAGAAGAGTTCTCACCTTGCAGCCAGACAGAGGTTTGCTGCTTGCTGCTGGATTCTCTGCGAGTTGGGGTCAGGCAGTCCTCTCTGCTGAGAGAGCTGTGCTTTGGGAAAAGACAAGTTTCAGCTTAGTCACGCACTCTTGTCAGCGCTTAGAGTGGACGATCCAGTGCTGAGAGCTCTCTGCCAGAGCAGCATTCAGATCATAGCTCTGTCGAGGTTCCCAAGTCGGCATTCTTAAAAATAAAGCTGTCGGAGAGGTTTCTTTGGCACGGTGCCACAGAGGAATTTCTTTTGGCACCCTTAAATACTTTTGAACAACACCATTTCTGTAAATGAGAGTGTCTGAGTGTGAAGAACTGTTCTAAAATTTAAAAAACCTATCCATGATGCAAAGGTTTTGGAAGCCTAAGCCTTTATTGCGCATTTCTTTAACCCAAGAATAACTTAGCCAGTAGGTCTGTCACCAGTTCTAACTGGTACTACATCATGAGCAATATGGCAGTGGGTAATGTTTGTTTATTTGATGTTTGTTAATAAAACCTTTAGAGGGCAGTAGTGAGTAATGTTGCCAGTACTCAGTAAGGATTAACAGAAAGGAACCAGATAGCTAAGTAGCCAATTTGACATTTCAGGGTTTTACCTACAATTAACAAAAAAGACTATTAAATTATTCATTGCAGTTTTTTGGGTGACAGTTAATGGCACTACATGCCTATTAGCCGGTTTGCATTTGCATTGTCAGGATATTTGATTTTAAGAGGTTAAAAATTTCTGTCTGTACAAGAGTATGTCAATATCAATTTAGGAACCTTTTGTTGAAGATAGTGTGAAGCCAGAGAAGGCCCTGGGCGGGTGGGTGCAGCCATGGAGAATGACAGAGGGGGGGTAGGGGTGTAGGGCATGAGGAGTAGTCATGCAGGCAGCTGGGGCTCAGCAGGGTTGCCACCCTCAGGGACCCTCTGCTTCCTGCTGATTAAGGACCCTGCGCCCCAGTGGTGCCCCGCAGGGGAACTGGGTAGGGCAGGGGGGGCAGGACTTCCACAGCCCATCTGATGCCACTAAGCCAGGGCTCCAGGGAAGGTCGCTTGACTGATGATGTCATTTCTGGTGAAGCACCCTCAGAAGCCCTCCCAGGTCAGTCCATGTGCTGACAGCTCACTCCAAAATGCAGCATTGTTTCCCTCTTTATAGTTTTAGAGCACCATTATACTGAACTAAATCAAGAGTCAGTGTTTAGGTTAATTTGCTGGGTAGCAATAGTTCAGTCTTTTAATTTTATAGTTAGTCTTTTAATAGCTCTAGACATCTGGAGTTTGGATGAAGAGGTTGATTCCCCTCTCACTTTACCCGGTCCTGTATTTCTGTGCCGCTGGCGTGCTCATTAGTTATCATCGAGGTTCTACAGCACTGCCGTAATGAACGGAGGTGTTTTTCTAACCCCTTCCACGGCTGCTGCCAAACACACAGGCTCCCCTTTGTTTAGGAAAGTTCCCTTCGTAGGGCTGACATCACTCTCCCTCTCCTCCAAACTGCCGCAATGGTGGACCAGTGACCAAGGCTGCCGAGAGAAGGGGTGGGCCGTTGAAAAGATGCCCCATGATGGTGGAAATATCCTGCCCATTGACCATTCCCACTCCGGTTGTACTTTCCTATAGCTTTCCTTTTTCCTCAGTTCTTCAACTCCTATTTTTTGTGTCTTTCATTTGCCCGTCTGGCTGGTGATGGAGGCAGCTGACCTCTCTAGCCGCTTTTCCACTTTACTAGCTGCTGCCGACCGCACTGCCATTAGGGGGGGATGTCTTGCCCCCCCATCCCCGCTGTCTGCGGAAAAGGCACGTCGCCGCACCACAGCTATGGCCAACATGTACACGATGGTTTTCCAAAGGCATTCTGAGGGGAATGTCAAAGTCTACCTTCGGGTGAAAGACCACGTCAGGATTGATGGGTTTTCCATCAATTTGAAACTGATATCAAATGTATTCGCCAGCTCTGAATTACAAGGAATTATGTTTTCATGAAGGGTAAAGGCCTAGGACACGAACCATTATGTATTGCTAAGTCTTACAGGTATTCCTACTGTGATGCCTTGGTAAGACTTGTTTGTACATGCTTTAGCTACAGAGTCATATTTAGCCATTCAGGCTAATTATGTTTCTGTTGAGAATTAGTGCTGTTAGTGATGCAGTAGCTGTTGCTCTAAAGCTCTGGTCCCTGTTTCTACCTTTGCATGACATGAGCAACAAGAGTTGGTACGTGTTGACCATTCATACACACAGCATCTGCAAAGTGGCCCAGTGGACTTTTTCCAAATAGATAATCAACTTCATTGTCTTAGTTTGCTTTGTAAAATATTTCTTAGAGTGTGTTGCTTCAGTTTACCTTCAACAGATCTCCGACATGTGATTGGACTGTCATGTCTGTAAATGTAGTCTACAGCCATGTAGGTATATGTGTATGTCCACTAAAGTTTCAACTAGTTCATAAACTAGTTTTGTTATTTCCTCATTTACTATGCTGAAAATGTTCGGCACCTGTTCTTTAGAGTCCTCACTGTTTCTGGGTCAATAGTGGAATGTGTGGCAAGTTGGGCATCTGCTCACTTATAACATGTTACTGAACAAGTACTTCAGCTAAAAATGTCAATGCTGCCAATAGTGAATGTGAGCCAAAAGTAGCCAGTTAAGAGTATGCAATTAAGCCCATTCTACTGTTAAGAGTTTTAATCCCCTATCAATGCTTGAATTTGTTTTGATATCAAATTATATGTGTGTGAATAAGAAATTAAAAGAGTTTTCATTTGCTATACTCACACATATATACGCGTGTGTGTGTGTGTTTGTATACATTCCTTCCTTGATGAAGAGGAGTCTGATATTACCCTGTAACGCCCACTAAATGTTAAATATACCTTTACTTCATCTTCATAGACATTTGCCTTGCCATTTTGATTAAAATCTCATATTTAAAGTGAAGAGGCCTAAGTATCATCTTGCAAATAATTAATGCCTCATGTTTATTATGTAAAGCTCTATTAAACACCCCTGCCCAGATTTCCCTTCTCTTTAAGGGGGCTCCCCTTACTCAAGACCTTGGTATTGGGAAACCACTAATTGCAGCCATAGCGTAACACGAAGAATGCTACACAACGGCAACATTTTCATTGGTTTGAGGTGAGGGCCGCAGATTTATGAGGTAAGGCTTCGGTGGCCGTCGTTTGGATCACAGGGCACTGGAATCCTGCATACGTCAGAGTGTAGTCTTTGGCAGTGCGTTTGGATTCGAAACAGTTGTTTTAAAGCCATCAATTTATATGGAGCTTAGAGCTCTATGATCACTGGTCTAGACATGGGGGCCACACTCCAAACGTTGGCCCTTGATGACATAACATTCGATTTGTGTTTTAATACCCAGCACAGGCTGCAGTCCCTCTGCTGAGCACCAGGAAAGTGCCTCTGGTTACTGATGTAGCCAAACACAATAAAGCGATGCACACACACACGTAGCAAACGCTGTGTGAAGCAATAGAGACCTAATAAAGGGGGCTTTGGAGCAGGAGAGAGAAGACTTGGATGAGTGTAGATTTAATTTGGTACAGAGAGGCCTCGGCGGGTGACTGTCAGCGCTCGGTAGTGAATGTGATAATGGGCCGAGGTCTACTCCCCCTTCCTTTACTCCCTCACTCGCTCTCTTCTGCTCCCCCTCTCTGCGCCACGTGGACCAGGCCAGTCATGACATTCCTGCTTACCGCAACGAGTTAGAAACAGAAATAAAGAAAAGGAGAACAGGAGAGACTGCTACAGCGAGAGATAAGGAGAGACAATGAAGAGGAAGACAGAAAGAGAGAGAGAGGGAGAGAGAGAGAGAGAAAGAGTGCCAGAAACAGGCACTTAGTCTGGTCTCACTCTCAGATGAGACCACTCATCAGCCTCTCATTTCCTTAAACAAATGTGTCTATTGCAAATCCTGGAGTTGCGCAACCCAGCGAGGACATTTCGCTAATACATACAAGGCCCGCTACTGTTTGGATTCATTTTGAACGCCACTACGGACCAACACGAGAGTGACATATTTCATGTCACTGTAGTTATGAGGAGTAATGCTACATTTCCGTGTTAATTCTGCTCATTTATAAATCAGAGTCATCGGGTTTCTAGCACTCTTGCAGGCTGACACTCACTCACTCACTCTGAGACCTATGCAAAATAGCAGACAACAGGCAGAACTCTGTCATCACGCCCTAAAGCTCTCCATTCCTCTTAGCTTGCTGAGAGAGAGGCCAAGGTTTAGGCTGCTGTTTAAGTCTGCCGTTTTGGACAACGTCTCCATGTGTGTGGATGGAGGCAGACGTGGAGCAAGGGGTTTCAGGGGAGCACATATGGTAAATGAATCTAGTGAGGTCGCCCTAGGGGGACAAACCACGTTTCTTTAGTGTCGGGAATACCAGCGTCACTGTGAGTTCCCTGACCTCATTAATCACTTCCCCTTGTGCATGAGGTCACTCTCGCTTTGAATAATGCCGGCCACCTCCATCGGCCTGAGCCACCAGACCCGCAAGTGCAAAAATCGTCCACTTCGTGTCTCCCGCGCTAATCCTCCTTCTGCCTTTTGAAAGCTGATGTAATGCCTGCTGAAATGAAAGAGGTCGAAATTATTCAAAAAGCTCAAACGATACGGTGCTGTGGTGTAAGTGGACCTGAAAAGTATGACCATATAGTGTGGAAGCAAAAAGGTCTGTTGGCCATTTTCTGATTAGAGCTCACGATCAAGTCAATAAAAAGCACGAATGCAATATTTTCCCCATTTTTTTCTACTTGTCCATACATGCTTGGTAGTGCATGGGCCTGAAGCTAATTAGCTGCGGTGACACAGCGAGTAAAATATAAGTAAGCGGAGCAAGCGTTCTGGTGAGATCACCTTGGAGATGAAGTGCTCTCTAGAGAGGCCAGGACTTCAAGAAGCCCCTGACCCCGGCGTGCCTCATTGATGACAAGCATATGTGACTAGTGCTCAGGGTCAGGACAGCTGCGAGACTCTGTAGGGAGGGAAAAAAAAACGCAGAGAACGCGGATAGATCATTAGCCAACATTCACTGGCTTGAAATTCTGTCATTCTTGTGCACTAAGCTCGGGAGATGGCGCTTGGAAAGGGAATCTAGTAAAGAATGATTTTATTGCACCATTAACCTTGCATACCTTTACTCTATTAATTTTAACTAATATATCATGCTTGGAAATAGACAGTCCGTCCTATTGCAATGTCCGCTTTTCAAGCGTAGCGGACTGGGCAAACTAACTTAGCTTACTTTAATCTAATTACTCATGATGCAGCACCCATTTTCATGGTTTTTAGCTATTTTTCATGAGCGTGTCACAGAAAGTGATTGCACTGGCCTAAGATTTCCAGTGACGCCTTACTTTCGCTCCTCTATTGGTCTGGTTCCCCCCTCCAAACTCCCCTGATCCCCAGAACCCCCCTCACAGAGGTAATTATAAAAGCATTAATCAGATTATGTCATAGGTTACATGTGGTCTGCATTCTGTTAGATGACTCAATTGCTTAAATAAGCATGGCCTCTGTTATTTAGTTTGACAGGCTTACTGTCTCGACTCGGTCACTGAAAGAAACTTCACAAGGCAGAGACCTGAAATTATACACATTCATTAAATGATGAGTGTTGTCGGATTTACCTCATGGACTTTATTTTGACAGGTCTGTCTTGCTTGCTTTCAAGACGGTCTAAAATGTGGCCTGCAGCTCCAGCTGCGTAGAGTTCTGAGTGCCCATTTTAACCCTTGGAGAGCCTCTGGCCTTGGTGTTGAGTGGTCCAAGCATTCTCAAAGTTTTCTTTTTTACTGTTTCGAGGAGCAATCCAGATGCCCACACACAGTGTGGAGAAACTGCAGAGTGAGCAATCTGGTTACACCGAAGCTACCCTTCTGGTTGTACCAAAGCCATAGTCCACTGGGGAGTAGCCTACATTCATGGAATATGGCAACTAACCTCTTAAATACACAACACAGATTCTGTTCTTTTTCATTTAATCTAGACCTCTTTTCTCCCAAAACATCCAGAGACACTGCACTATATTTCTGAACATTAGATCAAGCTGGAATACATAAGTGTTTTCCACTCGCTGTACCATTGACTAATGGTTTCTTTATACATGTAATGACCATTTGTTCTGCTTGCCCATTTTGATGCATTTTCTTTTGAAGCTAAGTGGTAGTCGGAAAGAGAGGAAGTGGTACCTGTTTGAAGCAGGGATTCTGAGTTTCTTGCCTCTTTCATCTCAGTGTGGCACCGTCTTTGGCAGCAGCCCAAAGCATCACAAGCCATATGAAAATCATAACACGTGTTTTGTTCCACGTCAAAAAGCCTCGGGCATTATGGAGACTAGCAGCATGTTATGCTCAGAAATGCAGTCCCTCATTAAAATTTACTTCACGTGCATCAATAAGATGAAATAAAATTCGCAGGTTTTCCTTTCATTCTGATTTTATTTTACCCGACAGAGTCACATTTTTTGAGTATACAGTGGAAAATGACAAACTTGTATTCATGAAGTTGTCATTTTGGCTGTTGTTTTTTTTTTTTTCTATAAACATTAGCTAGACATTGTTTCTGTGAAATTTATAGAGCATGTGTTGAGTTCATATGACCTCAGATTTATTGTTTTCGAAATGATGACGGCAGTATCATAACACTATCCCAATAAATGACTTGATACATTTAATTTAATGCTGTTAAAATGTTATTGGGATCATGAAAATAAAAAATTAGAATTTCTGCATTATGCTGAATTAATAGGTTTAACCCTTTTAAAAGTCAACTGGTTAATCGCCAACAGTTATACATACTGCTCCTGCGGGCAGACTTTAAAATAATCACTTTAGTCTCTCCTTGTATGTCGATAATGGTCATTTTCCATTGAGTCAGTGTCTGCTACAAGCCTGCATCTCCCTGGGCATCCTTTTTATGGCCACTCTGAAATTTTAATGAACAGTGAAGTGACAGGAGCCAACCTAAAGACTGTGTGCTGTAGCGGAGTGGCCAAGAGTAGTCTGCCATAGAATCTCTCGAAGAAGATCAAAACCAGAAGAGAATCCCTGGCCCCTGAAGGGAACTCTCCTAACAATTAGCCAGACCAAACTGGGTCGAGGTTATAGTGCCCTGTCTCCAGCCCAACCGGAGAAACAAACACGGCGGCGCTGCTAGCATGTGTGTGAGCTGCTCTAAGGCTAAAAGCTATCATTAGGAAGTCGTAGCCACAGTGCGCTCAAGTAATTATAGCTCAAAGAAGATGGCGTTTTAAGAGAGGGGTTCTCGAGTTAGGTTTTGGGGGGCTCACCTGGTTTTCTTTGTTGTGCTGCCAGCTCTACGGCTACATGGAAAACGAGCCCTTGACGCTCCAGCTGTTCATCGGCACGGCAGACGACCGACTCCTGCGCCCACATGCCTTCTACCAGGTCCACCGCATAACTGGCAAGACCGTCTCCACCGCAAGCCACGAAGCCATGCAGTCTAACACCAAGGTGCTGGAGATCCCTCTGCTGCCAGAGAACAACATGCGTGCTATGTGAGTGTGCCTTGCCGTCTATATGTGTTTATGCACCCCCCTACTTCATTTTCTGTGATTTTCTTTTTAAAAAAAGCCCATCATATTCTATCCTTACTAACTCTTACATTGGGTACCTTGAAATTTTTTATTTGATCTACAAACTGCTAATAACAAGTTGAAGAATACTAGGCAGGGGTTAACTAAACAGCATTTAAAAGGGTTAGTTACAGGTCACAATTCACTAATGAATGCATTCAGGAGTTAACTCTAATTTGTTTCATAGATAAGTCGTAGCAAAGAAAACATGCCCCTATCAGTCCACTGGACGAAGCCGCCCGAGTGGCTGAGAGTCCACCCACAGTTTACAAGTCCTCCTGATAGGCAGTGTATTATCTCGCCTGATATTCTCTATCACCATAGGATGTCCCTGCAGCTCTCATCCTTCTCCTGTCTTGCCCAATCCTGGTTCTTAGACATGCTTCAGTATGTTTCCTGCTCCTGAATATGAGAGGCTATGTCTGTTGCTCCTTCTTCTCCCGCCCCCAGCCTGAGCTCCGGCGTCCCCAGGGCTCGTGCTCGGCAGGCTGTCCGGCCTGCAGTGCTCTTGGCCTGGCTTCCCTCCTCTATAACTCTCCTGGCACACGTCCCAGTAGCTTGGACTTGGAGAAATAAGGCGTCAGACCCAGACTGGATTATGCTACCGCCCTCACCTTCAAGTGCTGTGTTCCCTTTCTGTCTCTCCTGTTTCAATTTTTTTAAGGCAGAAATGAATCTGCCCCCCACCACATTCCACCACCTAATGTAACACATCTACATCCTGAAAATTAAGGCAAATGGTTTATATGACGAGACGGGAAATGGAACCTATGTCCAAATGACCTAAAAAGATTTCGGTTAGGGGAGCTGGGCTGCCAAAATGTCAGAATGGTTTGTAAGTAGGGGGTTTTCTCTGGACCCAGTCTTGAGCAGGAAGGTGTGGGCTCAGGGTATTTTTTTTAAAAGCACAGGCCTGCGTGGAGACTTACTGATGTGGTCTTTCCATCCAGACATAAACAGGCCAGTACTGATAAGACCCAGAACAGCGTTTTCTACTCAAGCCCCTCTCTGTGTTTCTGTCCAACTGTGCATTGGCCACTTTCGTTCCTCAAATCTATGGATGTTACTATTGAACAAATTACTTATCAATCAATCTTATGACTATTTTGCCAATGAATCCGTTAAGAAGGGTTGTTTTTTTAAGTACCAATCATACTTTGCCTTTCGAATAATCCAAAATATTTGCTTAAAAAGGGAAGAGAGTGGGAAAATGAAAAATTATTTTGGCTTCTAATCATTGCCAACTCTGTAAAGGCAGCTGTATGCAATGCAACACATGGTGTGTCAGTTCAGTAATACATTCAATTATACTTTAGTGAAATACATTCAAAGAAACTCATTTTTAGATCAATTCAGACTCCAAAGTCACTTCAGCTGCAGTCTAGTTGGTAGTGTTTTCCCTTCTAACACAGCTAATTTGATTCATGAAGTACTGAGCTGATGAGCTGAAGTAGGTAACTAAGAGCAGGGAAAACACTGGGCAGTGCAGAAGTGCACCCATTCAGGCTAGATTACAGTAACATTGTGGGAGACTGTTGTAGACTGCAGTATTGATTTTTCAAGATTATAGAATACAAACATGAAAACGAACCATGTTTGTATCCTATGGGAGGTTCAAGGGCGCCGCAGTTTATCCGATGAGCATGCTCGGTGGAAAGATGTGTCCCTAATTGTTCAGTGTCCACTACTGAGAAAGATTAGGTCATTCCTTTCCCATTATTTCTCTTGTTTCTTAATTATATTGCTTAGAGCAAGTACTAACAGCGGAAAGAGCAATGTGATGACAAGGAGACCAGACACTTTTTTTCACGGAAATGTCTGTCAGCCCACACGGATTGTCTCTCGCTCTCTTACTTTTTTTTATACACCATCATAAAGGCTTGAGCAGAATGTTCTATACAGCTCGTCTCACAGAGTGCTTTAATAAAAAAATACATGAACTCTACCAGTGTGACACATTCATATGACTCGAATCAATTGGCCATGTAACAATAAACCAAGGAACAGGGCCCTCATAATATATTTCACTACAAAGAGTGTTGCCTGAAACTGACGCCAGACACTAGTTCTTACGTGCTTATTATGGTGTTTTCTATTTATTCAAATTTTATCTGACCAAAGAGGAGGAAAAATAGATTTGTGTAAAATTTGACATTTACCAAGTTCCAGGAATTCAGCCCAAAAGCTCCAGTGTAAAATAACTGGAATGCCAAGCCATATCCCAAATGTATTCTCTGCTTTAGTTTTACCAGCTAGGCTTAAGTTTTATTTAATTTCGTAAAAAGGCCAGTCTGAAAAGTGATGCCTTTTTCCACTAAGAAGTCCCATGAAGGAAAATCCCCAGAAAAAGAGTGGGCATGCGAGAGAAATAGTAATGAAGACGCTGAAAAAGTTCTTGCCTCCAAATGTGGCATTAGTTAACAGGGCCGAAGCTCTAAATGTTTGATCTTGTAGAAGTGTGCTTGTGAATTGCAGTAGAAGCTGGCTGGTTTCAGATGCTGGACTGGCGACTGCTTGATGTCCAGTGCACATCTCCTTTGAAAAGACAAGACCACTGGAGACCCCTGCTTCACAGACACCAGGGAGGCAATTAAGCTAGCAAAGGGAAGTCCCTGTTCCAGGGTTCGAGTGGCACAGAAACTTTGATCTGTTATGCATCACCCTTACAAAGCCCAGCATTGTTGAATTTCTTGCTAGTCATGAGAAACAGCCACTGCAAGCAGTGTTTCCATAGCTTTCGTCCAATTAAGGCACCACAACCATCATGCACTTTTTTTTTGATCAAATGCAACAATTTGTTGTAACTTTTTTGGCATTTGTAATTTCATCAGTACACTAATGATTGGTCCCAGGCAAACTCCCACTTCGTCACTATGCACCATTGTTCACACATTAAACTTTACACAGTTTCGTTGATGTCTTCAGCAGTTTTGAAGTCTCATTCATGTAATTTGAAGTCTCATTCCCCTATTTCAAAATCTCATTGTTGAATTTAAAATGTGAGACTGGATTGTGTTCTGGGAGTTAATCAAAAACAAGGCAGAAGCTAGCTATCCATCCTAACATAGTGACCTCTCGTAAGTGTGCGGTATACATAGCTTGACACTGAACAATTGAACAAATGTTAAGAATTTGCAAGGAATAGCAGACTCTGAGGTTATATTGTCGACAAAAATAAGCGCGCAGTTTCTCATTAGGTTGAATGGGATTTTTGCCAAGGTTCTATAAACTGGGTCCAACAGTTTCTGTTAAAAACACCTTTGACAGCAGACAATTAAAGTAAAGTGGCCCCATATAGTCACGCGTGAACACACCACAGCACAGCATACTGTGAGCAATGTGAAATACCTTTTCTGCGTTTAACCCATTCACCAAGTGGAGTAGTGGGCTGCCATCAATGAAGGGTGCCCAGGGAGCAGTGTGGGGACGGTACCTTGCTCAAGTGTATCTCAGTGGTGCCGCTAGGCGGTCCTGGGATTCGAACCTACAACCCTCTGATTGCAGGGGAAACTCCCTAAATACTAAGTCACCAGCTGCCCCAGTTAATAGTTCGATTTGAGTCCAGCATTACATAGTTCTTTTGTTTCCTCACATTGGGTCTGCAGAATTGACTGCGCTGGAATCCTGAAGCTCCGCAACTCTGACATCGAGCTGAGGAAGGGCGAAACGGACATCGGCCGGAAAAATACCCGGGTCCGAATGGTGTTCCGTGTCCACATCAACCAGCCCAACGGCAGGACAGTGTCTCTTCAAGCGGCATCTAATCCCATAGAGTGCTGTAAGTATACTAGTCACCAGGGCTACACACACACAGGCACGCACAGTGGAGACTTGATCATATTTTGAATGAATAAAAAATAATCACTACAAGTACTTGCTCTTTGAGGAGAGTGCTTTCACATTGGAAGTCGCCTTAAAGAGTGCTACACCGCTAATTGTTTACATCATTATTTGTTCAGTAATGATATCCAGGCTCAGAGTAAACTGAGCTTTGCACTATGGAACATAGTTAGGATATCAACTTTTAGTCATTTAAACAGGGTCACTAGAGGTCATTTGCTGTTTACTGGAGACTGGAGAAATGGTCCAGTTTGGAGACTGATGTAATGTCGGTCAGAGTATATAAATGAGGACATCCATTTCTTGCTTGAGGTGTGATGATGTTATTCATTTGCCCTTGCCATTTCCATAAATCTACACCCAACGCGATAAGCTCATTTTGCATTTGGGGCAAACAGATGGGCTCCTACTCCCACCTTCGTCTCTTATTAAAACTTCTTACAAAGCTGTGATTAATATTCCAAAATCCTGATAACAAACTAATAAATTGGATTTTACGCTCAGTTTGGTGTATCCCACGCTTCCAAGTTTCTGGTGGTGAAATGTGCTGACATGACCAAGAGGCCCCCCGAGCTTCTACAAAAGGAAAAAAAAAAAAAAAAGAATGCCCAGCTGGTGCCTAAAACAATGACTCATGAAAATCAGCTTATTCACGAGGATGAGAGGATGAGACGAGACAGGGAGGCTGAAACTGCTTAACAGGCAAATTGTGACTGTAAACATATTGATATGACGAATGTGTTTAAGATTGATTCCTGGGCTGGTATTTATAGTCAGAGTCGGGTTTAATGTGGTTTTAACAGTGCACTAATAGAAGCTGGAATGATAAGTGTGAGTTAAGGAGGAGAGAGAGTTAGCTGTTGCTGTTCTATATTGAGGAGAGGCCTGGAGGCGCAAGGGCAGATGGGGATCAGGTTGAGCTCTATGGCAATTTACTCCAAAATATTAATACAATATACTGTGATGTCATTTGTATTGTATTATTTTTTGGATGGACAGTAGGGATATCACAATGAGTTGATTAAACCTGATTACTCGGTTTAAAATTACTCATTGATTATAATTCACTTTTAATTAGGCACAGAGCACGGTGGGCCTCCATTTATGCGTATTTTTGTCACACAGTGATATATTTAATGAAAAGAATGTGTTAAAATTCAAATTTCTTCAAGTGAAGTGTTGTAGAGTCTTTGAAAGGCTTATTTATCTTCATTTAGGTCCATTCCAGTTGTTTATTCTCTTTTAACATCTATATTCAGTCGATTAGTAGTCTCAGTAACAGGTCGATTACTCAATGAATAGTATAATAGATATTTACAGCCCTAATGGGGAGAGAGTTCAGGGGCATTTAAAGATCTTTTCAGTGATCCCTGTCTTATTGCATGCAGCCCAGCGCTCGGCCCAGGAGCTGCCCTTGGTGGAGAAGCAAAGCCTCGACAGTTATCCCGCCACAGGGGGCAAGAGAATGCTTCTGAGTGGCCACAACTTTCTGCCCGACTCCAAGGTCATGTTCGTGGAGAAGGCCCAAGGTGAGTCTGACGAGCCCTATCACATCCCCCTTCCTTTCCTCCTCACTTGCTCTTCCATCCTTTTTTTTTTCTGTCCTCCATCCCTCTCCATTGCTCTCTCTTTCTGCTCCCCCAGTCTCCCCGTCAAAATAGAGCGGGGCCTGCCAGGCAGCCCATGTGGTGTGCATTAAGACACTATATTTTTAACCAAAACGTATTTACATTTGCAGAAGTTTCCATTGCCTGTTCTCTGACGCTCAGCCGCAAGTTAAGGAATGAATCACAAACGGGGCATGTACAGTCTCTCTCTCTCTCTCTCTCTCTCTCTCTCTCTCTCACTTTGTCTCTCTCTCTGTTTCTCTCTCTCTCACTTTCTCTCTCACTCTGCCTCTCTACGTTTCTCTCTGCCTCTCTCTCTGTCTCTCTGACTCTCTGTCTGTCTCTCTGACTCTCTCTCTCCCTCTCTCTCTCTCTGTCTCTCTCTCTCTCTCTCTGTCTCTCTATATCTCTCTCTGTCTGTCTCTCTCTCTCTCTGTGTCTCTCTATCTCTCTGTCTGTCTGTCTCTCTCTCTGTCTCTCTATCTGTCTCTGTCTCTTGGTGTCTCTCTGTGTCTCTCTTTCTCTCTGTCTCTCTCTCTCTCTCTATGTCTCTCTCTCTCTTTCTCTCTCTCTGTGTCTCTCTCTGACTCTCTGTCTCTCTGACTCTCTCTCTGTCTCTTTCTTTGTCTCTCTCTCTCTCTCTCTCTCTCTCTCTCTCTCTCTCTCTCTCTCTCTCTGACTCTCTCTCTGTCTCTTTCTTTGTCTCTCTCTCTCTCTCTCTCTCTCTCTCTCTCTCTATGTCTCTCTCTCTCTCTTACTCTCTCTCTGTGTCTCTCTCTGACTCTGTCTCTCTTGACTCTCTCTCTGTCTCTTTCTTTTTCTCTCTCTCTCTCTCTCTCTCTCTGTCTCTCTCTCTGTCTCTCTCACTCTATCTCAGACTTACAGATGTGTGGACCTGTTTTCTCCCTCATATCCCTTCACAATTTTCCCTCAATTTCTTTCTTTTCTTCTAAAGAAATAATAGATCTCTCCATTATTTCAGTCACTTTGCCTGTCTTCTGGACTCTGTTATTTTTCAAACATGTCCTGCCTGTGTTGAAAAGAGCAGTCAGTCTGTTGATATTTGAGGGCTACAATCAGTCGGTTCCTTGATTGTGCTTGGAAACTGATCTTCTAGCTATATGTGAACTATTTTTTCTATATACTCCGAATAGTGTTATTTTATCGCCATTGATATTGATTTGAAGATGAACAGTACAGATTATTTATGCTTATGGACGTATTTCACCTATTTTAATTTTCATAAACTTTTCAATATTTCACCAAATACTTTTTCATTGGATTTATTAGAGGAGGGGAGGTCGAGACCCAATTTATGCATACAGTTTTGGAAATAAAGCACAATAAAGACATTTGCCAGAGATTCTGTATGGCAAAACACAACTCCAATTTGGTGTCAGGGCACTTTGTGTCTGGTATGAGCATAATTGTGTTGGCAGTTAAAGCCAGGCTGGAAGTTTAGACCGTGGTAGTGGCCAGTATTTTACTGCAGCATAGATTCACTGGAACTACGGTGAGAAGTCTGCCTTGAGTTGCGTAGCATTTTACGGTATTTTCCTTGGCATCAGCCACCTCAGGCTTTTCCTAATGAATATGAATGCGTCTGCTGCTCGTCTCTCCACGGAGGCCGCCCCGTCTTTGGGGTAAACTCTTTACTTTACTTGGACTGCCGCCCGTTCCTAAGAGAGGAGGTGTACCGTTGCATTAAACACTAATGAATTAAGATAGATTGCCGCTAAAAAACAATGATCCTGCCTCAAAAGGAAGATGTATACGTACCATAGGCCCATCTATCTGTTCAGCTCCAAGACCTCAGCATAGGACAGCTGCATCGGAGGCAAATGGGAAAACCACCTGTCTGTGAGTTCACGACTGCTTTGGCCATGCGTAGTCAGTATTGGGTTCCTCCGGCCTGCAAGTGTGTGGGACATACAGTTCTCTTGGCACCCTGGAACTTTTTGACACAGTTCAGTGTTCCATAGCGTTTAACCTTTGATGATATCAAAAGTGGTTTAGTATGACTGAAGACAAGCTGTTGCATTCTGGATATGTTGAGAGAAATGGGTCACATGTCCCAAATGTTGTAGAAGAGAGGCATGCATGACTGGGTCAGGTTTGCAACATCCACTAAGAATGATAACAGACCATCTAGAGCAGAAGTCCCCAACCACCAGGTCATGGACCGGTATCAGTCCATGAGTCATTTGGTACCGGGCTGCGCAAAAAGACAGAATAAAAAACATTTTATTGATTATCAGAGTCTTTTATTTTGGTAAAAATAACTCTCGTCTCGGTCACGTGATACAGTGCATCAAAAATGTGGCCCATAAGCAAAAAGGAGTAAAAAACAAACACACTTTGTTTTTAGTTGTATCTCTACCGGTCCGTGAAAATATTGTTTTACTTGAAACTGGTCTGTGGCGCAAAAAAGGTTTGGGGCCTCTGATCTACTGTATGTAAAATGGCTTCATCCCTCCTCAGATGGAATTACCCTCGCTGTGTAGCACTATGGGGTCAGACATGCTGATCACTGCAAAAGAATTGGCATATTGTTTTTAGATTTCATACTGCATTTGGACAGAGACAGCAATAGTGTCTTTAATTCGGATGGGTTTGAGTTTGCATTTGATAGACAGGCTCTAAGACCCTGGGGCTGCGAGTTATACTTGCAGACAGGCCAGTGGTGAGCTTTGATGAGGGCTTCCCCACGCCTGGTACAAGCTTTGGATTCCACAGCTGGGCTGCCTAGCATGGAAACACCCTTCAACCAGCTTCACACATACACACACACACACACACACACACGCACACTTAGCCCCAGAGCTGCCATTAAACACACCAGCGCTTCATATGCTCTGACACGTTAGCCGTCAGCCTAGGAATGAGTTGTTTATGTGGCGGCAAGCTCTGAATGCGAACTCAACCCTGATTGGACGAAAAAGAGAGGGAATCCCCAAGAGAAGAGAAGTCCATCCAGCTCTCTGTCTCTCTCTGTCCCTCTCTCCCTCTTTCTCTCCCTCTCTCTCTCTCTCCCTCTCTCTCCCTCTCTCTCTCTCTCTCTCTCCCTCTCTCTCTCCCTCTCTCTCTCCCCCTCTCTCTCCCCCTCTCTCTCTCCCTCTCTCTCTCTCTCTCTGTCTCTCTTTGTGCTGACCACTTAACAGATTGGCGAGGACTGCAGTGTTTTTGCGAAACCTACAGCACTTTGTCGGTCTGTTATTGCCATTGCACACAGTTTGTTTTCCCTTTCTGTGGCCTCCCGAGACACACTTCCGGAAAAGTGCATGATGGGAAGGATTCCTCTCATGCTTCTCTGGCCGTCGTATCTGTCTGTCTCTCCGTCTGTCTGTTTGCTCTCCCACTCTCTGGCCTTATGTAAGGACTGTCAAACTTTTTCCCCCCTTTCTCACAGTCCCCTGCTCACGTCAAAGCTCATCATCTGTCTAATGGAAGACTTTCTCTTTTCCAGGTGGTCCTCTGTCAGGTTATAGGAGAGAGAAGAAGAGAAATTAGTATAAGGAGAAGAAGCAGTTAGGGATGCTCGATGTATTAGAGGCCAGTAAAAACTTGGACACATCTAACTGAACATGCATTTTACACAGTTTAAAGACATTTTGACCCAATGGCTTCCAATGACATTCAAAACAAACAGCAGAATGCAACAGCTTGGTCACAGCATGTGTGAATCTTCTTGATAAAGCATCCCAGTTGGCCAGGAGAGTGTGAAGCTACATCAAGGCAAAGGGGGACCACTTTCTAAGACTTTGATTTGTTTGCTACTATGTTAGGTCTCTGCATATTTCTGTTTGTGTAATTTCATAGTTTGGAGTCTTTGCTGTTATTCTAATATGTGGAAAACAGTAAAAATAATAAGGAAAACCTTTTTGTGAGTAGAAACAGAGTAGTGGATAACACCACAGCCGCAAGATTGACCGCCACTGCTATTACTCAGACTAAACTACTAATTTTACATACACTTACAGTTCTAAGCAATGTCAAATATAATGTCAGTAATGTCAAACATTTTCATAAAATAAACATTTACAATCATTTTCATGTCTAATATATTTATGTCAATGGTTCATCTTTTGAGTATTAATTTGTCTTACACTCACTTCATTTCATAAATGGATTATCGCCTATTATTTTCGAAATTCCATATAACTGTAGTGTAGATGTCTAATGTCAAGTTAGATTTTTCACAGAAAAATACAGACATGCCATAACCTTTGCCAAAGCAAGATGCTGAGTTTAGTAAATTGAAGAGTAATTATGTTTTAAAGTGCAGAGGTCTGTTCTTCGTACAAGATGTGTATTTAAAAATGAGTCACGTCATTATTATATAATAAACATAAAGTACCGATTGAGAAATGTATTCATATTTATTAAACATTTTATCTGAAATTGTAAAAGCAGAAGAAAGGTTCCTGCTACCTTTGATGGAGAGAGAAGAAGAGAAATTAAAAGAAGCAGAGAGTGATGCTCCGTGTATTAGAGGCCAGTAAAAACTTGGACACGTCTAACTGAACATGTATTTTAAATGGTTTGAAGATGGATGGATTTGGTGGATTCATTGAAATGAAGGAAATTTATTGCATTACAATTACAAACACACACACATACACACGCACAGGAAAGCATATGAACTGTCAAGCACTCAAACTCACGCAAATGGCTTTAACACCGTCAGTGTGATGCTCTTTCCTGCGGTACGGAGACGTTTAGCCACGACTGCTTGCGCTGCAAGTGCGAGGCTCTTTACCACAGCCGCCATCAAAAGCCTAGGAGCCGCACTGGCTTTCCAAAATGGGTTCCAATAAACACCTCCTTCAAAATTCCAGCCTTTTTAAATAGCAACAGATGGCCTCTTTTGCTCACGTGTTACACCAATTAGAAAATAAGAAACTCCTCCCCGGTCTGTAGGCAGTTATGAGTATGGATTTGTTCCCTCTTGCTTTAGCGTGCAGAGCGTTTTGCCCAATTGTTTAAAACTAGTAAGGTTAGGAACAGTGCACTGAGTGAATGCGTTTAGAAGGAAAACCCCAGCATTTCTCATTCTAATCTTTGTCTACTACCTTTGTGGACTGCAGTCGGTCAGCATTATCACAGACTCCAATTTTGACATATGCGACATATTTCATTATCTAAGATTGGAATTCCCACTGGCCCGAAAACCCACTTATAATAGATGCCACTGGGCAGATGGAGAAGTGGCACTTTTACTAAATACAAACGCATCGAGTTTATTGTCAGTGGTAATCGACTGCGTGCTGAAATCACAGTGGACAGAAATTCAGCTCAGAAACATTGAAGCGTTACTCTAATTGAAGAATTCTTCATAAGACGTCTCTCCCTCGCTCTCTCTTGCTCTCTCCCTCTCTCTCTCTCTCTCTCTCTCTCTCTCTCTCTCTCTCTGGCTATCGCTCTCTCTCCCTCTCTCTCTCTCCCTCTCTCTCCCTCACTCTCTCTCTGTTTGCTGTTTTTCTTGCTGTGTGTGTGTGTGTGTTCCCCTGAGAGCAGGACAGGCTGCTCCTCAGATGAGCCACTTCGGGAAATATTGTCCCCAGAAAAATAATTACATTCGCTTCTCAAATGCCGCGCTCGTCCCCCGTCGGCCTCGTCGAAGGACTGATGCAAGCTCCCAGCGTGTAGAACAGAATGCAAAAATAGCATGTATTGTACGTGTGTGTGTGTGTGTGTGTGTGTTCACGTGCGTGTGCGTGTGTCCATGGGTGGGGTGTGTACGTTTTTACCTGCTCATGCACGTGTGTGTATGCAGCCTGGCTGGCCTCCGGGCCTGTTTGTGTCTCGAGTAGGAAGTGTTTTCAGTGACTCAGCTGCGAGGGATTCCCTCCAGAGGGGCAAATAGGAACAGACCAGTCTTTCAGGAATACACACACACACACACACACACAGACATTGATAGGATTAGAAATATCTGCTTTGTTTGTGCCCTTACAAGACATGTGAAGTTCATTTGCTGATATCTGACAGGAGTTGTCCCCTAAAGTAAAAAGAATAAGTCATTTTAATAACATTTGTATTAGTTTAGCTGATAAACCAGATTTGGACTCTAAATTGATGTCACGGCTGATCGGCTACATCTGGGGTGAACGGGAGTCTGTTCCTTTTTTTGCGAGCTGCTCCTTTAAAGCTTTTAAAAGAAATGATGGATCAGGATTGGCCACTATATTTTGTTGCGATATCAGAGAGGAATAAGTGATGCTGCGCCGTCTCTAGAAAAGTGTTGAATAGGAGAATAAACAGCCGAAAAGCGGGTTAAAATGTCTCTGAATCTTTTCCACTGTCGGAGATGCATTTTCTGATGATCTCTCTCCCTGTTATTTTTACTAATACAGTGTGTGTGTGTGTGTGTGTGTGTGTGTACGAACCTGCGTACTCATGGGTGTGTGAGCAGAAGTTTTTCCCCCCTCAGTTTTGGCAGGGCAACAAGTAGGCATACCTGGCACACCTAGTGGAGTGAGTGCAAGTATGTGTGTGTGTTTGTGTGTGTGTGTGTGTGTGTGTGTGTGTGTGTGTGTGTGTGTGTGTGTGTGTGTGTGTGTGTGT
>JBBJLS010000041.1:28491784-28504993 GCA_037577275.1 Bryconaethiops microstoma | reverse complement strand
AGAATGTTCCCATTTGTGGGGACTTTTTCAAAACACACGACCCCCCTCCCCCCCCCCCCCCCGAAAAACCCGCAATATCTTTCAGAAGTTCCAGAATAGCATTCGTTCAACACTGTGCTTTTAAACAGACTTTCTCCATCTGCATTCTACTGAAATCCCCAAATATCCTTATAACCAGGGGACTTGTATGAAATGATGAAACTGTGTTGAAACAGTCATTAGAGGCCACTTGGTCAGTGCATGCTGGGCTTTACATCTAGTAACCATGGCACTTTTTATTTGTTGTTTACTATGATATTGCCCCTTTTCACATACTGGATTGTGTTAAAAAAAAAACATTATTACACACTATTTGGGCTCCACCATTTGTAGGTGCGTAGGTGTGTGTGTGTGTGTGTGTGTGTGTGTGTGTGTATGTGTGTGTGTGTGTGTGTGTGTGTGTGTGTGTAGGTGCGGGAATTGTGAATCCACTTGTTATGCGATGGCAGTAAATTAGCACAGCGGGATTTGAAACAATCTGTCCAAACACGTTGGGCACGCGGGAGGTCAGGGGTCGGGCTGGGAGTGGTTGGGCGAAAACAGTGGCACACGCACGGCGGTCTAGCCTGTTGACACGGGCCCTAATGAAGGAAGCAAAACAATGGGTAGGGGTTTCCTGAGGTGAGAGCTGCTCTGTTTTTTTTCATAATGTGATTTGAGGGGCATGAGGAACGGAGAGGGGGGTTAGGCTTTTGTTTTCACTCGGCCTCCCTGCGGAGCCTCCTGCGCTGAGCTGCCGTCATCAAGGGAGCCTGGGGGGTCACCGGGGTCTCCCCTGGCTGTGTGCCCAGAGACACCCATGGGGGCGTTGGATGTTTAGCCCTGAGCCCTCCCGCCATTCCTTTAATTATTGCCTGTAGGCCTTGCCCCCTGGTCACCTGTGGCCACTGGTTCTCTGTAGAGAAACCGGGGAGCTGATAGTTCCACTGTAAAAGGCCAGAAATAAAAGTACTAAAAGGCAGAGCAGGGCAAAATAAGGACAGCATCCCTTTCCGTGCAGCTCTGCCTCTCACTGACTATAAACAGTGTTCTTTTATTGCTAACAGTGAAAGAGAGGTTAGAGGTGGCTATTGTGCTCTTGAGAGGACATTGTATGATTATATGTGTGTGTGTCTGTACGTCTGCCTGCGTGGGTGGGGGGTGTTTAAGGGCTGAGCAGAAATCGAGTTAGAATGTAGCTTTCACTAAATCTGTCATCTCAGTGTCCTCAGGTCATAAATAAACAATATGGGGGGGATCCAAGGTCATGTATTTGTCATCAACCTCCGTTAACAGTTTCAAGCATGGTCAGATGTGACATTTTGAAAGTCACGTCAATTCACACTTGCGCCGCTAGTGTTTATAATCTGCCTGTTGAAGGCAGATCCGAGCAGAGAACAAAAGAAACAGAATCACCCCTCAGATAGAGCATAACTTCATCAGACATAAACTACGTAATGTTGAACGACATGTTTATCCTTGCACCGTGAACTATGGCGGTATTAAGTGAATAGCGCTGAAACTCTAGCCCTGTTTGATGCAATTTGAAAGCTTGTTATGGGATCGTTTTACCTGGTACCTAGGCCCGATGTGAAAGTATTCCAAATTTCCTCTGTGCTCACTTTAAAAAAAAAAAAAAGGCAAGAGTAACCTTGTTTTCTGTGTTTCCCCCCGTACCTCATCTCTAGTCACTTTAGCTCTCGCCCGTGCCTCTATACCTCCGCCTCAGTGGCGGGTGGCCAAATGCATTCGGCCTGTGATTACAGTTGCATTAAGCAAGCTGCAGGAATGCGTATTGATTGGCCGGGGCCCTCCAGAGCGCGTCTCTTAAAACCTCGATCAAGCTGCCATCTCGCACACTCTAATGCCTGAATAAGCGTCTGTGGTCGGCTGCTGGAGTCCCGGTAAGTGTGCGGTGGTAACTGCATCCTTCGACGACATCTGCACCCCCCCAACCCCCACCCACCTCCCTCCCTGGCTCTGCACTCTTTCAAATGATCCGAGAAACGAAATAAACAACACTGGTGCAGGAGAGACCACCCTCCACTTCCAAAACTCCTTCTCAGTTTCTTCTTTTCAACCTTCATTACTTCGAAAATACACCTTGATAAGTGAGCACATATTAAATGTCGCAATAAACTCAATGTTTGTACTACGTTTTAACTTCTTGTTTAAACGTAGTCAAGATTATTGCGCTCCCAGATTCAACTGGTATTACTTTTGCTACAAACTTTGGTAAAATTAGTCAGTAAATTGGGTTAGATTGGTAAACAATACTGTGTAAAAAACTAATTATTGAGAAATATTAGATATATTGCCTACGTGTAAGAGATATTTCTCTTGCCAAGAAATCACTTTTAGGCTTCCCGGGCTTCTAGCAAGAGAGACGAAGAGCGCTTACGCTTCAGCTGCTGGGTGGGTTGAGGCCTTTGGCGTCATGGCGTGGGCAGGGGGCCCCCAGGCTGCTATGGGCTTCTACTGCTGGACACTCGAGAGGCCAAAATCGCACTCCTGGGCCTCCCGCCCACAGCAGCTAGCGGAAAACCTCACTCAGAGAAGGAGCCACCCGAGAAATTACTCAACTTCTCAACGACTGGCTACTGCACCAGCAGTTGCTCAGAAATGATGTGTGTGTGTGTGTGTGTGTGTGTGTGTTTGGGGAGTGGGTTATATATGAGCGGTTCCCCACCACTCAGCACCGTCTTAAGGCCTCCAGCCTGTTTCTACTTTCTCGAAAGGACATAAGTGAGAGTACATTATCATCGCTGCTCTCCATTTTCACTGCCTGTCTCAGTGATCCACTTGTCTTGTCTACGGGTTCGGCTCTTGTCGCTCTAACTGTAGTAGCTTCTTTTGTTGAAAGGATCCAAGTAAACAGATCCTTATCCAGTCGAGTGCTGAAGGCTGGTAGGTCCAAGGCCAAGAACCGAAGGAGGCAGGGAACATTTTTTGCTTCTCCTAAATCAAAAGCACGCCTCACTGATGAAAAAACTACACACTATCGTTGTCGTCTTTTTTTTCCTTCTTTTTTTTTTTTTTTTTTTTACCACGGCGTTGCTCTGTGTCATTGTTCCTGTGTCTCGCACTTGCGTAATGCAGCCTGCGGTCTCTATCTGGGCAGCATCCAATAACAGCCTTTGTTGGGTCATTCCCTTCTGTATTCCACAGCAATTTACAATGCACATGGCACAGAGCGAGCAAAAAAATTGCATGCACATGGCATCAGGGGGAACAATAGAAATCCGTTTGAAAACAGGAGTACGGAATTCGCGTCTGTCTCGTTTTCCTCACTAATTAAGCAATAAAAGGCCGACTGGAAGGCCAAGATGCCGGAGAGCGCAGTCACAGTTGCTGAGGAGAGACGGCTAGGGTGACATCATGGTCCCTCGTGTGTGTTTATGTGTGTTTGAGGGAGTCGGACTAAGTCGCTGGCTTTTGCCTTTCATTTCAGGATTGGCTTGTGCTTACTGCTTACAGTGCGCTTACAGACCTCTGTTGCCAAAGCTCCATGTGGGTGGCTTTTTAGCTACGATTTTCTTTTGTTTTTCATTTTGTTTTTATTCATACGCGTGTGTGTGTGTGTGTGTGTGTGTGTGTGTGTGTGTGTGTGTGTGTGTGTGTGTGTGTGTGTGTGTGTGTGTGTGTGGACATGTGGGGCTGCTACACAGTCCCTGGTGTTTGTCTTCTCTCATTAGCTACCAGCATGAGGGGTGAAATCATAAAGTGCAGTTCAGAGTTCACTAATCAGAGTGGCAGATTCTCTCCAGCTGTGCTCCTGAATACACAGGGCCCTTATTCACCAGAGTCTCCAATCCTAGCCCAGCACTGACTGACGGGACTTGAGGACTCGGAGGCAGCATCGCTGTCCCGGCCCGATCTTGCTTTATAGTTAAATCTTTGGTCTGTAGAAGCCTCTGACTGTATTGGGACAACACTTTGGCCTTTTATGAGTTCCTTTTCTGTCAGAGTTTTCTGTTCATCATCTAGAGCTCCTATTGGGTTTTCCATACTTCTGACAAGTCTTCCTTTCCCCCTTCTGTCTCTTTCTCTCTCTCTCTCTCTCTGTCTGTCTGTCTCTCTTTCCTAATGGAGCAAAGGTCTTAAATTTCAGAGGATCCCCCGTTCCCCTCCATCCCTATGACCCCCCCCGGGTTCTCGTTGGGTGATTCGCGGCTTTTCTCATGGAAACTTTTACACATGCTGGCCGGAGGCCCGGGCAGCAGGACTCCGCTCAAACCTCTAATGATGATTGAGAGTCCGTCCGCTCCACGCTGAAACATGCTGAGTCGCTAACATCGGCGTGCGCCACAAGCTTGCCACTGTGGGGGGGGGGTCAGGCCATGGGGGAGAGTGTGAATTTGGGGGGGTGCATTAAATGGTAGGGGTCACCGACGTTTAGGGAACATCAGGACCTGCTACCACACGGAAAGCTGGACACCAGAGCGTCTAGCAGGAGCTCGGGACGGCCCTGCGGTCGCAGTCTTGGCTTTCACCACGTTCAACTTTGACTCCTGTGGCTTGCTGGGAGAGGGTGGAGCTAATCGAGCAGGAAGTGAGGGGTTTTTATATTGGTTAAGTGCAGAGTCCGGCGCAGGCAACTCTAGCTTTTATTGACAGGTAAAAGAGAAGGGTGATGGGTTTTTCTTAATAATTTATGACCAGAGAGAAAATGAAGCCCTTTATTGTTGTTGTTATTGCAGCGCTTTCGTATTAGGAATCTTGTTTTCCTGGCACTCTTTAGAAGGACTGCGGATAAATGAATATAGGCTTTTGGGAACTTTCGTAATTATTGGAAAAAATAACTATTTACAAAAAAAACAGTGGTTTCAGAGGGCTTAGGGCTTGGTTAGATGGCTATGAAGGCAACCGGTCTGGACTGTCAGGACTAAGAACAGCACATTTCGGGACTGTCGTCACTGGAAACATATAAACCAATAGCGCCCTGATGTAAATTTCATCTTCGTTTCTGCTTTAGTTGTTATCAGCCATGGACATTATGTTGAGACAAACATGGGCCACCATTTATGACCTGGTTTTCATTTCCTGTTTTTTTGAGGGAGAGAAAAACACTAAGCAGGAGAAAGTCACGAAGCTGAATTAATCTTGATTTATCGACCGACTCTAGCCATAGACTCATACACACCGACATATTAAATAGATACTTTAATGGCCGTGATGTTGCATCACTTATAAACAGTGAAATTTAGTGGATTATATTGCTTTGAAGAGCAAAAAGACATCAAACAGCTTTAAAGTTTTTCATGATGATGTTAACAGTGCCCTAATGACACTGTGTCTTTTTAATTGGACACAGGCTGTTTTCCTTGGGGAGATGTGCTGCATAACCCACTCTTTTCGCGTGAGGCTCCGTTCCTTGGCCATTTCATTCAGTGTTGTCCAATTTCAGCCACTCCGTCATTATATCCGCAGTCACTGCAATGGAATCCGTCTGGTGCGTAACTGCGTCGCTGTCTGAACAAATTGGGTTTCCTCATGTCTGAACCTTGATGCTTTTAGATCGAAAACCAGATTTTCTTTTTTTTCAAAGGGGAAAAGGTTGTCCTAGTGTTCCTTTTTCTCTGCCAAAATAGTGGTCAAAATAGTGCATCTGCCACACTTTGGCCCGAAGAACTGAACGTATTTCTCTGCTGATTAATCCATGCTGTCCGCATTATTAAGTGCATGTGTTCAAAACCATTCCGTGGCATCCAAAAGCACATGCCTGTTGGAAGGAAGGCTGAATGGTAGCTACCATTCTGGAGAAAAACAACATCGGGGAGAGGAAACAGGAGTTGTTTGTGTGTGCGGCGATAGCAGCATGTGCCTTGCGTTTATGTGCTGGGGTTTGTGGTTTGGGGCCTCTATGCTCCTGGGTGCATTCTTCGGGTTGGGGGTTACTAGAAATGTAGGGATTCAGCTCCCACCGAAGGAGTCCATTATAAAGCCTGTGGCTTGGCCCAGGTTTGGCCTGAATTTGGCCCGGATTGGGTACAATGCCCCTGAGCCCTGCTGCTACCCACAGCCTAAAAATGAAGAATGCATCTGCAGCTGTCTTCCCTGCAAGGAAGGTTGTATATGGCCTAGGGTTTTGCTAGACCCAACTGACTATTTGGGAACTGTTTTTGGGGGGGGGTTTGAAAATCCTCATACATCTTTCAGTTGAAATCTCATCTGGAGGTTCTTTTAACACCCAGTTCACAGCTTCACACTATAAATCTTTGTTTGGCCATTTTAACACCATGCTTTAATCTGTTGAGTCATTTTTGTCTCACTGCTTTAGAGCATAGCTGATCGTTCCTGTTAGAAATACTCAATCATTTTTTGCGTTTGAAAAATGCAGTGAAAAGTATCCCGTCACGATGGCTGTCAACAGGCGAAGGTCCTGAGCAGATAGGCTCGGGGAAGCCGAGGGCTTTTGCTGCTCTTGGCACGCCCGCCTCCTTCGCTTGCCTCGCTTTGCTCCCCGTCCACAACGCTCACCTTCAGAAAAGGAAGGAAAGGAAAGAAAGAGTCGTAAATGACAGACTTTTGCCGTTAGCTCCTGTGACAGGCAAGCAACCCATTATAGATTACAGCAAGGCACACACAGGCCGTCTCATCCGAGAGCCTGAAACAGATGAATGAAAGAGCTTTTCACAGATCAGTTCTACTATCTCTCTTTCCTTCATTCTTTCCTTTTCATTCATACGGAGGGAGTCACTGAGGTCCCCAGCCTGTGCTCAGCCGACCCCAATTCAAGAGACATACAGTCTCAAATGGAGCTCACTGAGGAGACACACTACACACACCCCAGGACACACAAAAACAGGCAGGCTGATAGGAAAAAGCGCAGGACCATATCTGTGCTTAAGATTCTGGAGTTCTCTTAAACCAGTGTTAAGTTACACGATTCAGAGTCAGACTGTCTGTACTGTCTGTACTTAGATTTTTAGGCAGTTGAAGTTGGCACTTGGCAGCAGCCACTGAGGAACATTGAAAATGAATGAAGATGAGATAATATTCCTGCCTATTGATTTAGTTTCACATCTATTAGTATCGCAAACATGATTTATTTTCTGGAATCTGGATGTAATCTAAAATCCAAGGGATCCCATTAGTAGCAAATAGAAAGTATCCAACAAAAAGCTGTACGTTTTTAGCTCATACCTTCTTGTATCTATTAGTTACAGTTATAGCCATGAGCGATTTTGCTTGTAACAGTATGTTACAGTTAAAAGCTGGGTAGTTGTTTTGCTTGTAATCTATTGTAATAATCTCCAGAAATCAGTAAGAAAGTGTGACATACTAAAGATCATAAGTGGATACAAGCACAGTATGTTTTGAGTGGCATCGTCTCATACATGTTCTTCTGTATGTTCATGTATCTTCATGTTCTATAGGAGCTACTAACTCTGTTAAAGCTGTTGAAGCAGAAATGAATACATTTACACTTACTTTTTGGATCACATGAAGAATAGGGAGCAACTGGGCTTCCACTCAGTGCCTTGCTGGGACTTCGTGGAACTACTTCTAAAAGCAGTAGATTAACGTATGACTGCTTTCTCATGAATCAGCCGTGTTTCAAATCCCTGTTAGATCTATAAAAGTGTCCCGTCCACATATGAAATACTATATTGTATTTCCAGTAACGTAATTACCGACTAATATGAATTACTTTAAGGCTACATCATTCCTTATATGTCGAAACTACATCAGGAGGGAGGTTTTTATATAAGTTAAGTACATCAAGAGGGTTACGTTTTGGATGATTGTCAGTTTTTTGTCGTGTTTAAATGGACTAAATGGAATTAGAAAACATGAACTGGTCATCTGTAAAACTTGTGACTGAGTTTATTGGCATGATTTGACCAGCCGAGTAGGAAACTATCAGTTTTTGTCCATCCAGAGCATTTTGAATCTCTTTGTTAAAGCAAAGGCTATGTTTGACCTCTTAATTTACCAGTTGTTATTAGAGTCAGTTGACATACAGTCTATTCATCCTTCTTCCCTGTGGAGTGTCTAAAATCGTGGCATGGGCTTGAGCACGTTGTTTTTGTAAAATAGGGCCAGCGGGGAAATCTGTGAGCGTGGAGCCCTGTCATTTGTGTTTATGTTAAAGCAGCAAGATTTATATTGGAATCAGGGTCCCTGCCTCTGCTAAGACATTCAGACCGAAAGCTCCCAGTGCCAGAATCGGTATTAAATCTGCAGGTGATGAAATCGTATGGCCATAACCTGGTGAAGGCACGCCCGTGATTTACGCACGACAGTGCCATATTGATGCACGTGTGTGTATATGTGTGTGTGACTTTGGGATAAAACGATGTCTGTTGTCTCTGTTAGAAGCCGTGATAGGCAGGAATATGTCTATCCTTAGTTTTATCCAAGCATGCCTGTGTGTTTGTGTGTGTGTGTGTGTGTGTGTGTGTGTGTGTGTGTGTGTGTGTGTGTGTGTGTGTGTGTGTGGAGGCTATAATTGGAAAAGTTGTTAGGTAACCATGCCCGATTCACATGCTGGCAGTATAAAACTGAATTACTGATTCATTTGTAGAGCTCATGAGCATTTGGCCAGGGTGATTCATGACTTTCCTTGATTCCCTGATCCCAATCTGACTTAAATCGGATGGGAGAATAATGCCATAATCGCCTAAATGTGCTGAAACAATACGTCTCAGCCAGACTCGAATGGGATTTGAATAATTCCATGGTCGGATCGATTCAGGTGAGATGATGGGGTTATAAAACAGAGGCACGGGAGTGTGACAACAACAACAAAAAAAATGGTCTTCTTACCACATCTGACAGCCGTGACAAATGCCGGCCCCCTCAGCGTGTTCGCCAGTAGTGTCACGTGATCAATGCGGCTATTTCATTTCTTAATGTGCCTCAGAGCGAGGACCCTGCCAATACTATGGCTGATCTCGGAATCACAGAATCTATCTATCTATCTATCTATCTATCTATGTAATCATACATATTACCATAGTTCAGCCAGCATGGACGCACTTACCTCAGATTTAGTCGATAAGACATGTTTGGAGTGCGTATTTTGCTTCTTTAATTCAACACTGCAGCAACAAGGTTACTACATCTAACAAACACTAGAACAGTTTTACATTTCTTTTTCAGTGAATACATCCCAAACAAATCTCCCAATCTCCTCAAACTGCATCTACCTCTTCATTAAAGTGACACTAACTCGCTAACACACTTTAGGAAACAGCATGACAGTATACAAGGTACAAAAATGAACAAAACAGCACAGTTGCAGGCAGCCACCTAATGAAGAGCTGGATTCAGTCTGAGCAGATTAAGAAAAGTTTAATGGATGTATTTGTGAAAAAGAATGAGTTCTAGTGTTTATTAGCAATGTTAGCCTCATAGTTCTACTGCCAAATTAGAACTACTTTCTTTCTTTCTTTTCAAAAACACAAAGTAAACAAACACGATGGCCAAAACACAAACCAAAGATGGATCCTGAATGGAAACAAAACTCAGGGTAGCGTGAGGGTCGACAGACAACCTAAACACTGAAACAGTAGAAACTAAATACTAGGACAAATAAAGGACACTCTCCATACTGAATTAACCACAACCCAAAACAGCTGAAGAGACTTAGAGAGTCAAAAACCCCAGTGTCAACTTAAAAGTAATTTCTGTAAACTTAAATAATAGCAGCCTCTAGCGGCCACTGACTGGGGATGTCACATCAAGTCAGATATGTAGATGTACCTTGGCTTCATTAAAGCCCTGGCTGGTCCAGACTTGCATAACACTTCTGTGGTTCTTCTGTGGTTCTCAAACCAGCCCTCAGGAATCTAGCCTAAATCTCACAACACATAGAGACCATTTGGGGTTCCCTTAAAGACCAGTCTGACAACTGCTTAAGAGCAACTCAGCCAGTACACATCTTTCCTATGTGGTTACTAGGGATATACTGGAATCTGAATATGTTATTCAGGAAAGCATAAATAATGCAATGGATGGCCAAAAGATAAAAATGCCCATTTTGTTGGCAACAAAGGACTCTGATTTCACTAACTAGCCTTTTTTTTTTTTTTTAGATGGGAAGGCTAGTCATCAAAAGCTGGGCAGCTGCATTACTCCCAGAACCTATACATCAAAATTAAGTTTACAACCTGTAGTTGTTAGCTGTATGTGTTAATTTCATCCATTGAAAGACACCCAGTCAAAAGGCATTTTGTTTACTACTGTAAGGGAAATTAGGCATATACTCAGTTTGAATCAAGGTAAAGAGAATCAGTATATTCATTGTATTTGATCGTGTATTTGATTTGTCCATTTGATTGTTCTTTAGTTGATTGTGCTTTATGTAAGCCTGGATTGTATAAGAGTTGAATCTGCGTTACATAAAGACACATATATTAAAACACATATATTAAGACATTAATATTAAGACATATATATCTTACTGCATGCGAAGAGAGAAACTTAAATCTGTTGGCTGTTAGGGCACAAGACTTGATTTGTGAACTTGTTTTTCTGCACATACCTACATGTACCATGTATTTTTAATTAAAACGTTCTAACAGTATCTGCATCTTGGGCTAGTAGAAGGTCGATGCCATTGGTCAGTAAAGGCGCATATCATCTGTAGCTATAATAAAGCATCTTCGCTTTAGAATGTGCTAGAATTTATAACTAGTCACTGGCGCCTGAAGTGCCTCCATGACGTACGACTCTCATAGCCTCAATGTTAGAAAAAAGTATAAGTATCTGTGTTTTGGAGATACGAGGGCAGCAGAATTTTCCTGAAACAGCCCCGGAGCTAAGGATTCTGCTCCTTCTGCGGAAGTGAAATAAAGCCTTTTGTTCTGAGCAAAGCCTTTTGTCGGTTTGCTGATTTTCCACCTGCCATAAAACTAATTTTAAATGAAATATCTAAAGTAACTTTGTAATATTTGACAAAATGTAATAAATAGTTGATACTGTCAGTTCATATTTTTAAAAACAATTTCATCTAGGTTATATAATATAGATGTAATTCTAGGTACAACATTGTATGAGGTCATGTTTTTCTCTGGATTGTAAATCCAGTGTGTTGATTTATGGAATTATTCATCCATGAAAGAGATTTTTAGTTTTTTGAGTTTTCTGACTAAATGTTTCGGTCTAAAAAATCCAATGTATAAGTCACACTAATAAACTAACAAACTTTCCGAAACCATGAATGTCCAGTAGATTTATACGAAAGAACTGAAATATGCCAAGTTTCCTATAGCCGTGATAACCAATAATGTACTGGCTGGGGAAAAAAAGTGTCAAGATTTTAGTAACTTGCCAACTGATATAAAACTTAGTATACCTTTAGCATCTCTTTGTATTTCCCCATCTCTGAGTGTGCTGTAATCAGGCAACCTAAAGCCCTGAATTTCCCCCCAGGATCGGACGTCTTCTCCAGCACCTTCGTCCAGACGTGTAGAGCTTTTTCTGTCTCATTGGACTGGTAAAGCTTCAGCCCTTTCTCGATCTGCTGCTTCGTTTGGTCCTGGCCCATCTCTACAACAATGTGCCTCATAAAAATATTCATCCACCTGGCTCTTCGGCCTTCAGAAGAAGCCCACGCATGCAATCCTTTTCCTTGTGCTGTTTGGACAATGGAGGAGCAGTTGAAAGACGGACGATCCACACCAGGCCTCTGCACCCACCAGCCTCTTTAATCCACCGCTATCAGCTTTGGGGTGCAGAGAGAAGGGGAAGAAACTGGATCCACTGCATATGAGAGCCCCAGAGCCAATATCCCTGTTGCTCATCACCATTTGAAAGCTTGAGGGAAACACCAGAAATTCGTCCGTGCTCCTATGATCAGTCCTGGGTCTTCTCAAAGAGCCACAGCAGCAGCTTTAGGTGATTTTAGCAACATTTGAAGACACTGAAGTTCCAATCCAAGGTACTGGCAATGATCTCCCAGAATATCTACTCCCTCCACACCCCAGTGGGTGGAATTCTGTGTCCACTGGCACCCCTCCCTTCCTTCACCTCTTCCCTCCCTCCCTCTCCAGGGCTGGCGCTGTAGCAGATGGCCTTGTCAGTCTGGACCATGTGTCCCTGCTGGAATCCAACTTCAGTCTCTGAAAAGACCCAAGGTCACTAAAGACGCCTGCCTGCCTCTCCTCTCACCTCAAATTCTACCCTTCACCTTCTTACTCGCACACTTTCATCAAACATTAACACCATGATTTCCAGCAGTACACAGAATGCCCTAACAAGGGTGTCTGGAGCCTTTTGTGAGAGCTGGGCTCGGCGAGCGAGAGGCTAAAAACAGACAGTTATTTCACAACATCGAAAGAGAGCAAATGCTCCTTACACTGACTGGCAGGTTCCTGTGGGTGGGCCTTATGTGCCGCCCCCCTCAGCCCCCTGCTTTGGTGTCAGCAACTGATGCTTAGAATAGTTCACAAAGTATGGTATTTGTCTTGAGTTACAGTATCACTGCTTCTTAAAACACATCAATGGGATCAAATAGTCAAACTCTCAGTTGAAGCTAGTTTTCTCCCCCCCCTTCCTTCTGCCTTTTCAGACAGCCTCAAGGATACACATAGACACTTTTATCGCTTGCCATTCACAAGATAGGTTACCTTTCCCAAGATAAATCTCTGGAGGTTGTAAGTCACATCTTTGTCATAACACAACTCCTGGTTGGTTGGTGTACAATCTTGCAAGTCTTTGCTTTCTTTGCAGGGTCAGCTCTGTGAACGCAGGTACTTTCCTGAATAACTGAATGACAAACAGAATCTTCAAATATATAAAATGCAATCTGTTACTCTTACACCCTTAGAAATATTGAAAATTTGTTTCCTATGTGACTCATGAGGGTGTGAACAGTGCCTGTTCGGACACTGTAACTTACAAGGCAGCAGCAGTGTGAATAGCAGTTTTGGGTTTCAGTTACTTACTGTTCTTAATGATGTACGAATGATTGTTTAAGATGTGATGACCTCTGTGTGTTATCCGTCCTTGTCTAGTTGACATCCCTGTGTAACAGGTGAGGTTTCCTACAATATTTAAGTTATGATTTATATACTGCTCAAAAAATAAAGGGAACATTTAAACAACACAATGTAACTCCAAGTCAGTCACACTTCTGTGAAATCAAACTGTCTACTTAGGAAGTAACACTGATTGACAATCAATTTCACATGCTGTTGTGCAAATGGAATAGACAACAGGTGGAAATTATAGGCAATTAGC
>JBBJLS010000041.1:28465575-28490849 GCA_037577275.1 Bryconaethiops microstoma | reverse complement strand
TCTCTCTCTCTCTCTCTCTCTTTCCCTTTTTTTCTCCATGCTGTCAGTCTCTGGGTCTGAATGCTTCCACATGGGCAGCACAGGCTTTTCCGCATTGACAGTTTTTCTGAACACGCTCAGCCGCTCATGCGCGTCTGTCAGACTGTTTTTGTTGAAAATTTATAGCAACAGTAGATTAGTAACTGATCCAGGAGAATTTGCTCTGAGTGTGTGTGTGTGTGTGTGTGTGTGTATGCATGTTTGCCAGGGCTTTTCTTAACCCTTCTACTGTTCTTCTCGGTGGGGTTAAGGCAAGAGTTGGCATGCCGGCTCCCAGGGCCGCCTCCCTGCCGCAGTTGAGCGCGTGGGAGGCTGTGAATAGCCCATTAGCGTTTTAGCTGAAAGCGAGAGCAGATTTGATATTGTGGGGAAACAATAAGTAATATGTAGCAGGAAATTCAATTGCCTTTCTCCTACAGCATCAAATTCAGAGTTAAGCTTCCTTTGCCAAATCAATTTCACGGGCAGTTCAAACAAGGTTAAAGCATTTCTGTGAAAGCTGCCCTTCCATTGAACATATACGATTTCAAGGCAAAATGTTGGTGGTATACTGTGATCTTGTAATGCTGCTAGAAATATGGATTTCATAGATATTTGAGAGTTTCTCTTAGTTCTCCAGATTCTTGCCAATTTAATTAGTAACATATATGAAATAAAATAGGGAGAAATTAGAATTGTTTCAGTTGCAGTTAGGGTATCTTTCTTAAACCTGCTGGGAGATTATGCTGGGAGTTAATGCAAGCCATATACTTTCACTTGTGTTATGAAAAATACCGCTCTCAGGCTGTTCTGAACCTGGTTGTTGACTAAACTCATCATGCTTCATTTAAAAAGCCCCAGTTAGCTTCTCCTCTTGCTCGTCATCCGAATCAGGTTTCATGCTAAGGGTTGTCCAGGCCTGACGGCCATCCATCTCCACCAAACCACAGGCTTTCCCCTCTCACTCCTCTCACCTTTTTTTTCCCTCCTCCTTTTTTTTCTCTCACTTGTCCACACTCTATTGCTTCCTGCGCTCCATTCTGCCAGCATTGTTGGCTGTGAGAAGTGTAAAATAAGGCTCAAGTGGAGCTGTAATGATCCTTTAGCTAGTCTCAAGTCATGTACTTGAAAGCATATCTGGGTGTTAGTGCTTATGCTTGTCGTGAGCTTTTCACCCCCATGATTCGTCATTCCAGTGGTCTGGGAAAGTGCTGGGCTTGAATCACACTATTATAATCTCCCAAAACACACACGTTGATCTCAGAACAGCAGCGAGGAAAAGTCAGGATGAAGCAGATGAATTTAGACCAAATTGTTCAGACATTTCTGGACTGTGTGCATCAAATTTTTAGCACATTTAGGATCCTTTATTCACTATAAAATCACAAATCAGTGATAATCACTGTCATGATTTTAAAAAATAATCTACTACAATGTACCATCTTGATTAATCAGCAGCAATTAGTTGTCTGTTTGTGTTGTAATGGTGCATACTTTACCTGCTGCTCTTTTCTACATTAAGGAACGGGCCTGATGAATACACCAATTTCTACACATTTTTGCCATATATTGTTAAATGTACCAATCAGACACAAGTCTTGGCACCTAAATCCCAAGCCAAGTTACAAGATGCCAGTGCAGGCAAGTCTCTAGTCGAGTCCCAAGTCCTAAAGTTTATGTCCTAAATAAGTTAGAATTCTGTGGCAAATGGCAAAAAAAACATGGAAATATGGTCAATGTACATGATAATATATTAAACAAATAGCATTTTATTTTTATTTGTTTTTGACTAAATCTGGGGTACATGGAAAACCATGATGGAAACAGTGGTATAACAAAGAGTGGTTTTACAAAGAGACATCAACACAAAACCAAGCAGAAATCAGAAAAAACACAGAATATGTGATGAGCTGCACTTTTCTGTGAAGGCGTAACCCATCAGGCCTAGGTTAGAGTTGGATTAAACTTAGGCCCGTCCTACACAGCTTTCTGAATGGAGATTCACCATGAAAAACAATAGAGGCTAAATCCCTGTCAAGGAAAGCTACACTTAGAGTCCCCAGGTAACTCATGAAGTGCTTAAATGCCTTCAAACCTCTTGTCTTTACTTTCATAAATCAGATTACAGTGACACACAGGATCAGTAACACAGAGCTATTGTCTGTACAGTAGAAGAGGAGTGATTCCTGTTTTCCTGTGGTGTTGTGTTCTCTGTTTGATTTTTTTTCCAGTGCTTTTGAAAGCTTGCACTGCACGTACCCAGGTGATGAACTGTCAGCAATGGAAACTAATCCGAATGACAACAACGCTGACAGTGCATCAGAGTCATAACGGTAAAGTAAGTCGTCGCTTTGGTCAAATGGAGCAGAACCGGAATTCCCGCACGGTGTATTTTTAGAGGAGCGAGCGTCAGCGGCTGCTTGCAGTTCGCAGTGTGGAGGAGGAGGAGATTAAAAGATACCTTGGACAGGCTTAGGTTTGATGAACCACACCTAAAGGGAAAACTGGCAGGGAGGGGTTGGCTGTACTGGCTGCACTCACGTGTGTGTGTGTGTGCATGTGTGTATGTGTGCGTGTGTATGTGTGTGTGTATGTGTGTTTGTGTGTCTTGGCAGTGACAGTGTCACAGACTGGCACACTGCAGGGATGAAGCATGTTTTAATAAAGCAAACCTTCTGTGTTCTGTCACACTCAAAGATGCTCAGCCTGTAGCCAAGCCTGCATGCGTATGAGTGTGTATGGGTGTGGGTATGTGTGTATGTGTGTAGGAGTAATTGTGAATTTCAGCTGTTGACTAACTGCAGGTAAGCTCATAAGATGACATACAGATTTTGAAACAGAAGTTTAAACAAGTATATAAAAAGATTTTATATATATATATATGTATATGTATATATGTATATATGCAACTACAATAGAAAAAAAAAATAGACACCTTTCAAAGTCTGAACTAATAATCATTTAAAAATGGATGATCATTTTAAGCATTTTCGGGACACTCAGTGTTGCCCAAGCAGCATGAGGGTTTAAAAAGTGTGGTGATTTAATGGATAGTGATTTAATTTGTCAGACAAAACCAAGAAGAAAATTTCAGAGATGAAGAAGTTGGAAGTTCTACATATCGGTTGTCCTTTTTTTTTCACTCCTTCCCATTTGTTTGTTTCCTTTGTGTCTTGTTTTTCACCAAGGAGCCCCTTCACTGCCTTTCCATTATGTTTACACTTGTGATTTCCATCAGACAGTAAGGCAGCTAAACGATTAATTAAACTGTCTGGTCGCAGAACTGCTCAGTTCAACAAATGTGATATCATCAATAGGGAGCAGCCTCGACTTCCAGCGAGGTTTTATTTTATGTAAAAGTAACATCGTGCTTGATCTTGACGTTTAAGACCCGTTTGTTCAGGCCTATTGTGCGAATGTACCTGTTTTTTTATTACTTATTAATGCGAGTGATTGTTGCAATGGATTGCATCAGATGAGCTTAGCAGGGCAAGACTCTGTCTGACCCCCAGTGACTGCATTCGGCTTCTGAAACACCTCAACATCCATCAATTTCGTTGTATTTTGCCATAACAATCCTTTCTGTATATATATTTTTCCATTGTCTCGATAAACAGACTGGCAGCCGCACAGATAACATTAATAGAGGGCTATAATTAGGCACACACGTAGCTTAGAGGTTTAACAGTTTACAACATCCTGTTTCAGTGGCTTTTTTGAACGTCAACAGGGTGTGATTAGAGACCTCTGAACACCTTTCTGGCGTAAATCTCATATTCTTTTCTCTTTTTTTTTTCTCTCTTTTTTTTTTTCCAGCTCTCATGCTTTTTGTATCAGTGGAAAAGCTGAGGGCTTGGAAATGGAAACTATTAGTTGATAAAGCAAAACAGCGCAGTGTTGCGGTTGCTGTGTAGGTGTGAAAATTTCGGAGAAGGCCCAACTGTTGCCGCCGCTGACAGGGGTGAAAAGGAAGCGAGCGCTCTTCCTCTGAAACAAAATCGTGTTGCATTTCATACTGCTGAGGTGATCCCCACCCCCCCTCCTCCTCAGCGTGCGGCGCGCTGTGTGTTACCTGAGGCTTTATGTGTCCCAGCCTTTCTAGGGGCGCATTAAAGTTTGATCATGTAATTATGAGCCTGGTTTTGTGGTTTGTTTTGTGTGACGCGGAGGGGATGAGCAAAATGAGCTCGGCGTGTAAATTCCTGTTTTGCTCCGAGCAGCAGGTACAAACAGCCAGCGGTGTTGGCTCAGCCCGCACGTTTCCACTGGGACTACCCTAATGTAGGAAAACGGATTCTGAACTCTGCATACATGCAAGAGTGTATGTGTGTGTGTATGCACTGGCTGGGGGAGCTGATAAGGTGTTATTGGTGGTCTCTTAATGTTCTAATTACCCCATAATGTTCCAATAACCTAATAATGCTCCAATAATGTTAACTGATATACATAACATACATACAGCTGTTGTACGTGTGTGTATGCCCTGCCTGAGGGAGCTGATAAGGTGTTATCAGTCGTCTATTAATGTTCCAATTACCCAATAATATCCTAATAACCTAATAGTGCTCCAATAATATTAATATACATAACATACATACAGCTGTTGTATGTGTATATGTGTGTATGCCATGGCTAGGTGAACTGATAAGGTGTTATTGGTCGTCCATTAATATTCCAATTACCCAATAATGTTCCATTAACCTAATAATGCTCCAATAATATAAATTAATATACATAACATACATTTATGTTTTGTGTGTTAATATTAAATAATGTAGTCCCTGGCTTTGTTCTGTGGTCTGTATACTATATTTACTGTGTATATGGTTCATTTGTATATACTGTCAAGTTCATATGTATGTATATATACTGTCAGGCCCACTAATTCCATGTATATATAATAAGTGGTTATACCTTCCTGATATATTTATTTCATATTTACTTCAGCATATTTGCACTATGGTGCATACTGTGCTTAATTGTTTATTCTTGTTTAGTATATTCTACGTACAAGAGTCAAACTCTTTGTATACTTGGCCAATAAAGCTGATTCTGATTCGGATTGGCCAGTGCTTTCGAGTCTGCTCCAGGTGGTAAGTTATAATTAAGGGTTTTAAAAGCAGTCAGGGTCACTGGAGATTCTCTGTAGTCACTTCCCTGGTCTCAGCCAAAAGACACAACTGATAAAACGACTCTGAGTGTGGGAAACGCGCGGGTGCAGAACACACCAGCCCAGTCCGCGTTGCTGATTCACACAGGGCGTAAACAATGACAGAAGAAGATCCAACAAAAGCTGGATATTATCCATCCATTTACTGCCATCTTTGACAAACATTTGTATATCATTGTGTTAAATGGTATGTTTGTTTATCTATTTAATGTCCATCAAAATTCATTTTTTTCTGCCATTCTTTGTGTTCACAGTCAATGAAATTATCAGGAACGACTTGTCAAGCGCTTCGGCTCACGGTCACTCATAGACAGCCGTCGAGACGCCTGACGAAAGATGGGACCAAGACGTCTTCCTTCTGAATCCGTCCACTCCTGGACACAGAGTCCTGGCAATTAAAAAGTTGACTATTCAAAAGAAACTCCACAGCTACACTTAACTGAATGTTTCACATGAAAGGCCTTAAACTCAACGAGGTGTATAAAAAGCACCATCAGTGACTGTTCCTTTTTTTTTGTTGTTTTAGTTGTTTTTGCTCTTGCCTTAAACAGAACTTGGACCAAGATTTCCCAGAGGCTTTCTTCTGGTTTCTTCTCAATATGGTATGTACTGGCGATTCAGGACAAAGGCTGTTTGACAGGGTGAGAATGATGTAGGGTAGTTGAAACGTCCCAACCTTTTCATCACACAGGGACAGATACTGCAGTGCCTTGCTGCAAGCACAAACCAGGATGCAATTCCATTCTCCTTATTCTTATATATATATAAATATATATATATATATATATATATATCTTTTTGATTCAGTCACTCGTTTGTTTACAGTAACTATGAAAGGCTGGAAATGTGTAGGAATGTGTGAATAAAGTAGACACGTCTATAGACCATGTCTTTATTCTTTTTTTTCCCATTTTTTATACCATGACATATACATATAAAGATGTCTGTATTGCTTTTCGTTGAAATACGTATGTTTAATATGCTGTAAATATGCCTTAATTATCTGTTGTTGTATAGTGTGTTGTCTCTCAGTGAAATTGGACCACCTCTACCTCCCCAACATCCTCAAACCCCAGCGTCATCCATAGGAGCCATGTAGCGACTATGACGCAAAGCAACCCTCTTGAAAAGGCACTTAAACCTAAGCAGTCATGCTATTGGCCAAATGCAGACTGCTTGAGTGATATCTATCTACAGCCCGCAGATCAAGACCCAGGCTGGGCCTGAGTGGTGAAAGCTGCAGCATGAGCCGAAGCTAGCCACTATGTTAGCTCACCCAACTGTCTAACTAATGTTAGATAAAAGTGAAATTAAACTGTTTATGTAAATGCAGTAGTTACATACTTTAATGTTTAAAATGACATAAATCAGACTAAAAACACATAAAATCATTTTGCATGTGTTAGCTAGTGAACCAAATAACCAGATGTGGTTGGGAAGTTGGCTAACCCTTGCCTGAACCATTTTTTATTTTAAAGAAGCTACGTACACTAGAATGGTTGAGGAAGCAAATACAGAACCCCAGCCATAACCTGAAACCATTTTAAAAAGCAATTTACACTAACTAATATGACTGGGGAAGTTAATCCTAACCCTCAGATCAGTCAGAGTGTCAGCTGTATCACTAATAACAGTGAAGAACCACTTATATTGACAAGAAAGAGCTATCTGACTGACATGAAAAGTAACAAACCATATTATGTTGATGGAAAAGCAATATTCAAAACAGAGCTACAACAAAAACACACCCATTGAAAACAAAGTAGTAGACGCTATCAAACACTAGAACGTCTTACTTAATAGCTTCTAAATGCTTTGTGGAAAACTGATGAATGCCTTATAAAGATGCTATGCCATGACCATTAGATGCTCCTACATCTTGCTCCAAAAGACACATGATGGTAGACGGAGCCTCTGTCTGAGTCCTGACTTTAATCTTAACCATTTTTGAAGAAGCAATCCACTAGCTAACGGTCAGAAAAATTTATCTTATCCCCAACCTTAAACCTTTATTTTGAAGAAGTAATTTACATTCCCCCAAGCCGTGGGTCACCATCAGGTCTGCAGGGCTGAGACTAGATTTTACCAGATTGCTTTGTGAATTCGATTTTGTTTTAATTAAAGCATATTTGATTTGAGCTATTTCATACAGCCCTGTCCCCACAAATCCAACAGCGTCAGAGCTCAAATTGATCATTAAGCATACATGTTAAGTCATAAATAGAGGTTGATGGGTGAAGACAAAGACCAGCAATAAACGACATGACGACACCAAAGGATTTTACCATGTAATCAATACATTTTTTATAGTGTAGAGTCTCTCGATATCAGGGGAGTGCAGTCGCCTCCTCTTCTCACCTTTGTCTTGGAGAATTAAGAACAAACATTCTGTATTTGACCAAAACTGAGGAGTCTTCTGTTTTTGGAAGGCTCATTTCTCTTCTGTTGAATGGAAAATGTCACTCTAACGCATGCACTTAATATCGATATCCAACATTTTGTTCATTATCGTGACATTGTTACCTTGGGATACTTTCTTCTTCTTGTATATGAATGCATGATCGTGTGTTAGAGACCTTGTCCCTGTGCCTTATTTTGCATTAGCTCTGCTCAACAGGCTGATTGTACTTGTTTCCCCCTCCCCAGTCTTGGCACACGGTGAATTACGACTTGTATCTTCTCTAATATGACATATTTATAGAAATCTTAAGGGTATTTTATGTATACAGTATGCTTTCTGCTAACGACACAAATAAAAAAAACAATTATTTAAAAGATATTTGTGACTGGTTGTTCCATTGGTAGTCCAGTGAAGGTCCAAATGAGGCCTGGCCTTCCTTGATTTGTGTTAGGGCTGGGTGATTTGGCAAAAAAAAATACAGCATCATGATACCTAAAGACGATATTTCAATTTAAGCACTATACAGTAATCGCCCAGTTTTACGCAGTAATCCGCCAGTTTTACACTATACAAAAAGCACTATACAGTAATCGCCCAGTTTTACGTGGATCAGGAGTCGCGGATTCAGTCACAGGCGGATTTTTTTCTGAGAACCAAACTCTCCACAATACGCGGAAATCTCCACAATAACACGGAAACTGCAAATATACTTGCAAGAGAGAGAGAGAGAGTGAGAGTAAGAGAGATTTAAATTCAGTGCGGCAGAACGGCTGTTCTGGACTTTCCCAGAGACAGAGAGAGAGAGAGAGAGTAAGAGAGAGACAGAGAGAAACAGAAGGAGATAGAGAGTAAGAGAGAGAGAGATTTAAAGAAAAAATGACTGAATTCGAAACACTTTAATTTCATTTTAAATTCAGCTTACTACATTACCCGTAACGAAAATGTATACAGGGGTGGACTGGCAGGGCCATTCTTAGGCATATGCGAACTACACATCCACGTAGGGCCCTGACTCTGAGGGGGGCCCCGGCGCAGAATCCCGTTAGCACTAACCACCCCCCACCCCACGCCACTGCGCCCCCGGACTGACTGTGATGGGGGCCCAGCCGCGGAAACCCCCCCCAGAACTACAGCGAGAGGGGCCCCGGCCCGGATCGCATACCACACACACCCCCGGACCACATAGGGCCCCCAAGCTGCTAGGAACGGCCTTGTGTACTGGCAATCTGTCCATTCTGCCACGCTGAATTTAAATATCTCTCTCTCTCTCTCTCTTCTGGAAAAGTCCAGAACGTCCGTCCGGTGCGCTGCCGTCGGGCCCGAGCCAGCCGTTCTGGACTTTTCCAGAACACACAGATTGCCAGTCCGCCCTTGTATACATGTAGGTTACTTCAAGAACTGTACTTAGAAAACTGACAACTTACATTACAAAATACTCAGAGAACTTAGTACTTAGAGTATTTAGTACTTCAAAAATGTTTTTTTTGTACTGTAATGAACATACTTTATAGAACTTAGTATATCTATTGAAATACAAGACATAGTACTTGGAAGACTTAGTACTTATAGAGTACTATGATTTTTATTATACTGCAATAGAAATCCAATTAGGCTGGGATAATTATTTCATTTGTAGTGAAACAATTACAACTTGAGTGATGTTCTTTAGACCAAAAATATCCACAATATCTTCAGAAATCATATTGTGCAACTCCCTTGTGGTCAATTTATTATTTTATGTATTTTCTGCATGGCAGTAAACATCCCTAAAACATCCCCAGTAGAAAACACACTTCTGCACATCTGAATGCAAATGGGAATTCATTTGCTGAATAGAACATATTGAGGAAAATGGAACCTTTTTATGTTGTTTTGCCTTAAACTTACCTGATTTTTGTACTAAAATTTGCAACAAAAAAAGCACCAAGAGGATGTGAATTTGTGAAATGTGTCATTTTACCAGGGTTGCTAAAAACTTTGTGTGCTCTATCTTCATGTTGAGCTGGCAGTTAAACAACACCACCTTCACACTCAGTATCTTACTTACAAAGCATAAAATCTCCAAAAGCTCCTGATATAATTTTCTGAACATTTTATGAAAATTAGACTCCAACTCCAACTCAACTTCGATGACCCAGATTTGGGACTGAAGTGACGCTAAACAAAACTGGCCACTTTCCATTCTGAATGAACAGCAGTGATTCAGTAGGACTGTTTTTTTTCCTGATTGTCACTTTCAAACTTTCCACTTCAACTGACTTTCTTCTCTCTCTACACACACACACACACACACACACACACACAAGTATTGATCATTACTGACTTTTATTTTGACTTTTACTTTATATTGTTCTTGCCTCTGTGTCTCTGTGCAGTCGGTGCATAAGCAGTTTCCTCCGGGATCAATAGAGTGATCTGACTGTGATTCTGATTGCAGTGTAAGTGGATGGACGGCACTAAATTTGGAAGGGCATTAACTGTCAGCTCCTGTATTCCAGCTTTCCTCTGTGCTGTCAGTGTGCATGTGCAGGGCGAGAGGCCTTTCGGAGGAGGGGTGTTTGAAATGCCAGCAGGGAGTGCAGGGGTGATCATGGGAAAAACCGCCGGCGCGGTGCCACGGGACTCTCCTGTGTACCACCTGTCTGTCCTGCAGACTTTTTCCATCCAGCTGCATTCTAAAACAGCCATCGCCATGGTGACAGAAGGCAGGCCTGGACGGCGCTCCCCTTGCTTGCCTGTGGCATTCCAAAAATAATGTCTACTCCGATATTCAGTCACGCCTCTTTTTCCGGGCAACCCATTTTTCCTTTTATTTGAATTTTTTTAAAAAACACACATGACATATGTCTTTCAAAATCAACTTTTATAACCATGAGCGTTTATAGACACCCTTCGCTGCATTTATATATGTATATTTAGATACAAATTCATAAAAGGTGGACAAAACAAATATACATGTATGTATGTATACTGTGCAAAAGTCACAGATACCTGTGAAAATAAGATTTAAAAATCTACTCAGACGAGCAGTGAGTGTTTTTTCACATTAATATTATTAGATATACTAAATTCAACTAAAAAGAATAAATACAAATAACATTATACAGTAAATAGTCATTTTATGTTCAGTACATCAATGTATTCCTTGTGGAAGTCCAGCATTACTTGTAGTTCCATCAGAAACCTGGTTTGACTCAGTCCTTCATTAAATTGAATCAAGAGCTGCTGAATTTTACAAATTCAAGCAGTGGCTAAAGACATCGAGGGAAAATCTAACACTTTTATTTACTGCTTTCTTGTTTGTTTGCATTTACTCTAATGTTTACTTTGCTGGCATTTTATCACATGCTGAGAATTTTTTATATATATACTGTTTGCCTAGTAGTGTGTGTGTATATATATATACATACAGTTCAGTTTATAATAATTAATACAATTCAGTTTATAATATAAAATAGAAAAATCCTTAATAAATAAGAGCAAACATGGCGAGTGCAAACGCTTCCAGTACTGCATGCGCTGTATATAAAAATGCTGAGTAGGCTCAGACAGGGACGGGGACTTGAGTCAGCAGCTTGGACACCAGCCGCACTAAAGCTGCATTGTTGACTAACTCGTCTCGGATTAAGACTCGTAAACATTTAACCTGAGAAATAATAGCCCAAATAAAACCGATTATGTCAGGACTTCCTCAGAGCAGTAAATGAATCAAACCTTTTATTCCGAACCCTAACTGTGTGACTGTTTTTCTGTGGTCTTACAGTCATTAATGTAACAGCGTCCTCCTGCAGCAGAGAGGCGTCAGGTTCAATACAGATTCAGCCCTTAGTAAGCTGATGTGCTTATTGTATAAACTACAGAGCAGTTCATCACGCACCACTTTTACACTTAGCTCTGACATTCAGACATCTGTTGAACTTCTGTAAAAAATCTCCAAACCATTATTTGTGTTAACAGTAAACTACTTCAACAGCAATTTTATTTATTTATCTATAGTATTTATATCCACTTCTCTTACTGACCACAACATTTTGTGTGTTCAATATAGTGTAAAAATATTGTATATTGTTCTTGTTTTTGTGTCTCTGTGTGTCTGTGCAGTCATAGCATAAGACATTTCCTCCAGGATCAGTAAAGTTTTCTGATTCTGATTCTATCATGACGCCACTAAGCAGGAAGGGTAAAGACCAGCAGATGCTTCCTCTTAGATGCATGAAGCACTATGGCATCTTCTGAACTGCCGTTTATGCAGTCTCATGGAACAGCTTCAACACGCTTGGAGGAGAACATTAAACACCAATAAGAACCTCTAACCTCTATGACCTCATACAGATGCCAACATTGACTCGCATCATTGGTTAGTAGAGAAGGAAGGCCATCCTACCCTTTCCGAAAGACTGATGGCATGAAACTTGTAGCAGGTTTTGATTTTCCAGCGTATCTCGGCCTGGTAACAGTTTCTGATGCTCTTGGAGCGCAATTCTCATCCCAAAAGCGCGTTTATGGAGTCGAATTGGCGGAAAGTTTTTCTGCAAATAACTATTGTTATTGTGGTCTTTTATTTTTTTATAGTCTTGTTTGAGTTTTTCTTTTTTTCTCGGCGTTTTTTTAGCCATGCAGTTAAAATCTAACTCAGTTAACCCGTTGTCCTGGTACACCTTCACATTTCTCACAGCGTTAAAAAATCTCACTGAAATTTATCGTCAACCTTAATAGACAGTAGTGCTTATACTTCATTGACCTCTTGGCTGTTAGTTTGTATCTCCATTGCTGATTTTTTTGCATGGACAATGAAATACAGTGGCCTTTTTGACAACATTGGTCATGCCAACATTTTTTGACCAATCAAAAAACATTGACGCAGTCAGTTTGGCTGCAGTCCACTTTTTAGCCCTGCCGTCGCGCACCTCAGGTACGGCTCAGGTACAAATCTCTTTAGTTGTAATGGAAAAACATTTGTTCGCAGTACAGCATGGTTCCTTGTGCCTTAGGAAAAATGTCATTGGACTCATGATCTCGGATGGCTGTGGCATCACCAGGCATCAAACTTGCAATCCCCTGATGATAGAGCCAACACCTGGACACTTACTATGAATGGATAATGGGGAGGTGGGGTGAAAGGGTGTTTGTTTCTCATTGCTTACTTAAGAAGACTCTATTTTAGCTAAGGCGATCGTCAACTGACTTACTAACATGCTGTATTATTAAGGGGGTGATTCAAATTATGTAGGTTTGAATTCTGTGACTCATGCACATAACTTTTAGGTACAAAAAGAGGACGAATCTTGAGTAATATCTGTCCCAGAACTGTCAAAAATCACAAATCACTCACAGAAGAGATGAACAAAAACATGGTCCACCTGACATTGCTTATTGCACATAGATCTGTGGTACATTTTATTCTGGTGTTAGTCTGTGCCCTAATACAGTCATAAGCCAGTTTTAACTCTTTTTGTGAGCACCTTCATGCTAAACCATTTATGTTTGAGAATCCGATCCTGTTTTTGATGCTTCTCTCGACGTATATTCTCCAGGGATGAGCGGAACCAACTGCTGGAGTATCTGGTCTCTCTCGCACGTGTGCTTTCTGCTCTCCTGCCTCCACAGAATGATCTTTAGCCCTTTCGACATCAACACAGTCACTCCCACAAATCATGTTTAAAAGACATATTAAAAGACACTTTAAAATTAAAAGTCAGCCAGATGTCTTGGAAATATCTGAACTACAATGACTTTTCCATCTGTATTCTGTCTGCTCACTGTCAGTCGATGGGGAGGCTTGAGGGGGATGAAAAACTACTTGAGCACAAGAATGAGTGAGTGGCTAGCAGTTAGCATTGTGTTGAAGCAAGTGGCGGCCAGTTAGCAAAGACCTCATCTGCACTGGCCAACTGGTCACGATCTTCACTGTTTTTTAGAAAGCAATATACACAATTTCTCACTAAACTCAGATATCATGAATCAATCAAGCCAAGATTTGTTTGGAAACAATTGTTTTTTAGTTTCGCATGAGGATACCAGGCTAATGTTGCTTCAAACACTCAAAGTCAATGGTCATCCAATGCTTTTCTGTGAACACATCCCCAAAATATCTCTCATCCTTCTTAAATTGCATCCAGCTCTTCATCAAGATGAAACAAACTTGTGGATGTGGTTTAGCACACAGTATGACTTTTTATAACTGGGTTGGTATTCACAGTGCAGTACTGTGCAAAAGTCTTGAGCCACTCCTGATTTCTTTATATTTCGCATTGAATTACTTTGTTGCTGTAAAACTTTCCTGTTCCTGTCTTATCTTTGGCATATTGAGTAGATTGAAAAAAAAAAGCAATGGGAACAAATATTTTACTGTGACAGGCTGCAAAGTGTCTAAAGACACAAGGTGCCTCTTCGGAAGAAATGGGTGGCTCAAGACTTTTGCACAGTACTGTAAGTCGTACATTGAGTACATGCCACTTTAGTAACGGGCTAAAGAGAAGTTTTGGATCTTTTTTTTTTTACAGAAAAACATTGACTAAGGGTTCACTTCTATTAGTTAAGAAAGAAGGAAATACGGACTACATCGTTTGCTACTCTTTCGCTCGGCACACCACCACTTGGCTGCTCTCCGGATCAAAGATATTGAGTTTTTTCTGTTTGTTTCTAAGACCTGTCTGTAGTGCAGCATCACTCGACCTCATTGTTTTGCCAGAATTCAAGATTGTTTTCATTCATCACTATAATAGCCAGCATGCCTTATGCAAATACATCATACAACCATTGAAAGCTCCCCACAGTGATAAAGAAATATAGTGCTGTTGCATCACTTTGCAGTGATGTTAGCTGATATTCCTTCTGCATAAGTGAAAAATACTGTCTGTCCTTATGCGTGCACCCCAAAGAGCACAAAGTTTTGCAAAAGATCCTCCCACCTACAAGATATATTATCAGAATCAGGTGGTTTTCCTAGCCTTTAAAATGGGAAATCCCTGAAGGGATAACAGCGGCATCACCATGGGAGGTGAAAATGTATGTTTAAGCCATATTCCATTGTCCACATTTTTTCTTTTGGCCAGAGCGCCCTTTAAGGAACAGCACTAGACATGGATAACAGTGGATGAAAGCTAGTGTAGTCCAGCCAAAATCATCTCAGAGTGTAGCTCCACAGTGCAGTTCAGTCCCAGCGACGAACCAAATTCTGTATCCGGATCTAAAACAATTTTTAAGCTTATTTTGAAAGCAATAAGGTTACAAACCTTCTCACCTGCATGATACTAACTGTGTTTTCCGTGCTGCGGGAGGTTCAGAGTATTTGATTACAGCACGCTTGGCTCTTAATGGTTTAAAAGCAGCAGCGGAGTGGCCTCAGGTTGACCGCGCACCATCAGCCATAGTCTACTGCGGGCCAGCCAGCGTTAGATATGAGCAGTGGAGCATTCCAGAAGCCTTTCAGCTGTTCAGCTCTCCCTCGCTCGCTCCTCGTTCTCCCCCCCGGGAGAGTCCGGAGTGAAGCCAGTGTCCATCTATTCATTCTAATGATCCGTTCTTATTGATTAGCAGGCAGGGAGGGGGGCAGGCTGGAGTAATGACCCTTTATCCTCTTCTGCCTGTCATTCACGCTGACAAAATACACTCAACGGTTCCTGTAATGGACAGCCAGAGAAAGGAAGGCCTCGTTGGAACCCAACAGCCCCGAAGAACGCAAGCTTCTTTCCACTGGGACACAGCGGAGACTGACTCCACAGCTCATAGCGAGCATCATTATGGTCAAGTTTTTCCATCCACTTGGCTTTCAGTTTGTTCACTCACCAAAACATAGCTCATGGATCTGCATTTCATACCCTGGGATTTGAATGTCTATGTAAAGTACTTTGAATTGAACGTGCTACTTGAAAGTCTTCTTGCCCTGACTCAAAACCACCTCACTCAACTCAGACCTCAGTTTGACCTTGGATCGTGTCCTCACTAGATATTAGGCACATGCTTTTACACTTGGCCGTCAAATGCATCTCCAGACTGAAATCTGATTACTGTGTCGCAAACATGCAAATCGGCTTGGATATGATAACCAAATTAGCTTGTATCTGGCTGATCAGAGACACAACCAATTGTGTCCTCGTCTTTCTGTTACATTCAGAAGAAAAGTTAAGTGTTTTTTTCCCAAAGAAATTTCAAGTTTCAAGTTTTATGGTCATGTACAGATAACAATGCAGCATCATTGGCAGTAATGAAATTCTTAAGTTTCATGTTCCCCTCCAACTTTACATAAATATAAGTAGATAAGTATGTAAAAAATGTACCACAAGAAATAGTAGAGTAGAAAGTAAAGATAGTTACAAATGTATTTACAAATATTAATAGGATTTTGGGTGCAAAATAGTGCAGTGAGGATTTTAAAGTGGCATTGTTTAAAGTGACATTGTGGGGTTGTGGTTTGTGGATGTTGGTGTGTGCAGAATGGCAGCAGTTTAGAAGCCTAATGGAAAGTTCAGAAGTCTGTGTTTACAAGAATAGGTTGTTGGAATAATGTCCTTCCTCACCATCACCATGAACCACATACATTAAAGTGAGATGGTGAAAAACGACAAGGCATGGTGAAGTTTAACCAAACCGAACTGATCAGCTCATCTACAGTGGCATATGGAATTAAAATTAAACTCACATTAGGAGATGAACTGAAAGAGCAGTGATGCTACTTTAAGTGCTGAAGAGAGGTCTCAGACATTGTGACAGTGATGGGAGTGATTTCAGTTGTCACATGTGTTTTGGTGTGACAGCTTCACATTGCTATAACACGGCTCACGTTATAGCAATGTGAAGGGGTTTTAGGAATCAGTTTTTCATCCAGTTTAAATGCGTATTGGGTGCGTTCACACCTGCACATTGCATCGATATATAATCCTGACACTTGGGATGTTAATAAGATGTTAATTTACACTGACTAAAGGCAAGGCAGAATTGAAGAGCAAATTTCCAAATCTCACTCAGTCCATTTTTTGTGATTTTTTAGGTAACACTACCGTTGGCAAATGACCTCTTTATGTGCAATAGTATAACCGACCAAAATTCCTGCATAATACACGATACAAGATTAGGTGAATTTCCAAAACTCACTCAGTCCACTCAAACAGTCGCGAGTGGTTCTTACTTACTGGTAGACAGAAGTATGTTTACAACTTTTACGCAGTTAGCTGTCATTGACTCTATGCTGTGTCATGTAGTAGGATAGAAATATTACGTAATTTTGTGACATTGAATATCAATTTACTTAAAAATTGTTTTCGTTATATTTTTTAAACTAATTTGCCCATACTGAAACATGCAGGAGTTGCACTTTAGAAACTTATTTTAAATTTCAATTAAAACAATTATTTCCTGTAAGAATTGCTTTCCAATAGGTAAAACAAGTAAAACGTGATTGCCCGAAAAAAAAATGCTTTTGGACTTAGTGAGTTTTGGAAATTTGCTCTTCAATTGTGGTCCATCTAATCATTTTTGAGACTTTAGGATGTCAAAGCACAATGGAAATATGTTTATTTACATCCACTTGTGTCAAACTGCACTGTCCAAAATTTACCAGCATTAATCAAGGCTTAGCTCCGCTCGCACCTGGCACAGTCATGTCACATTTCACCGAAAAGCTCATTTCCTGTAGAATCGAAATAGAAATGTCTTTATACTAATGGCCACATTTGCCCAAATGCAACCTGTTCTGCAAAATCACATTATATGATGCAGTTCCTTAAAAGTCCCATTTTTTTCCTAAATCAGCTTTGCTCCACAAAAATCTCAGCTTCTGGACCATCTGCACTCATTCATTTTTGTGTGTTCATTTGAAGGATTTCCAAATGATATTAACTGCATTTCATTTTTGCATTACAAATAACCCATGACTTCTTTATTAAATGATAAAACAATAAGATTTCTGTCATTTGATCTGTAAAATCCTTCTGCTGGTTCTTCAGGAGCATCTTCATGATGAAACCACCATTTTCATCCTAACACCTTGCAAAGGCTAGATGTTAGATTATCAACATGCATTTTTAAGTAGGTGAAATCTAAAATCTAAATGTAACTCTTTACAAAATTTCAGTATGGAATGTCAGCAATGAACCGAGAATGGTGAGGGAATCTGAAACTAAGGCAAAGAATCTATAATTGAATCTAAATGATCCTATTCATCTACTGTCTTGCCCTAATAGAGACATTTCTTCTGAAAACCTTGACGTCTATCATAAATAGCTTTGTCCACTTTAATATCCCGCTTACAAGAAACGTTTTTGTGATCCGTTACGAATCATTTCGGAATACCCATCGTTTTGGGCCTTTCGCTGTGCAAATCGCAGTGGGCCTACAAGGAAGTGCCTTTGCAGTTTGCGGCGCAGTAAACACGGAGGAATTTCCTACCCTGACCACAGCTCGGACATTCTATTTTATATAAATCCCTGAAGTTTTCATGTAGCACGTTGCACATTCATAACAGCAGCTTATTATGTTAACAGAAACTCACTCTTAAAGAGTGTGTTTGTGTGTGTGTGTGTGGTCGACACAAGTATGTAATCGATTTTGTTGCGTAGGACAAGGGTGGACTGGCAATCTGTGCGTTCTGGAAAAGTCGGCCTGCCTTTCTCCTTAACTGACTAACAGCAGAAGGTACTAATACGAGCTAATACGAGCATTTAGCAGGTGTAAAATCCACATGTAAAAGCCAACAAAAAAGAGTGAATTATTCTGTTGTGGAGGTTGGTATAAAGCTGCTGTTTTTGTCTTTGAAGAATGGGGCCGGGCCATTATAGTTTTTCAAAATCATGGTTGGATAGATGTTTGGATGAATGGATGGATAATTGGATGGATGGATGGATGGATAAGTGACGGAAAACTGATAGATGGATGGATGGATGGATGAAGTTCATTTTTTTGTCTGTAGATATATCATGAACCAGACACCAACAGGTATATTTACATACTTTATTCAATACTATAAGCTTTCTGGGAACAACAAAAAGTCAATAAATACCATCTATCATTTTTTCATTCTGAACACACCTAATATTTCTTATTTTTTCACAGCTCACTACAAAATACTTCAATTCATAAAGTTCTAAAGTTTAAACATTCTAAAAGCACTATTTTATGTTTAGAATTCTGCCCCAAAAAGTAAAACTTTCATAGAAAAGGTGTGTCATTTCCCTTATTATAAGACATGACACCAATACTAAAGTCAACTGTCCTAAATCCAAAATAAAACAATTTAAAACCCTGTTAACTAGTTTGGCCCACAGTTTGGAAAAAATGTTCAAAGTAAAGTAAGCACAATACCATCACTTGATATAAGTTTATATACGTAGATTAAGATATAGAAGTGAATATATCTTAAAAGAAGCTCACTATTCTTACAGCAGTTTTGTAATGAGTTATATTAGATGCATTGCCCACATTTAAGTAGCTTTCACTGTGCAGTTGTGCAGTTGTGCAGTTTGACCTCTGATATTGTATAAGGATCTTAAGGAAACTCCCAAAAATTATTAACCCCTGCCTACATCCCACGAGCTCTATACGAGCTTGTGGCTGTGGCTGTTTCCCTCTGAGTTATAGGTGCTGTCCCCACAGTTAAAGGAAGCCAGTGAGTCGGCGAGTCGGCGAGTCAGCAAGTCAGCCTCAGCAACTGATCCTAAACCGCAAAAGCATCCTGTACCTGCGCTCTTTCTCGGAGTGACTGGACACGGCCTGGGGAGGTGAACTCTGCGCGTGGCCCTCTTATGTTCAAGAATGCCCAGATGACCCACATTACAGGCTTTAAAAGCACATACCCCGGCGCTTCCAGCAGGCCGACAAAGAAAAAACATTAGGCATCTCAGCCTATCGATTGGTGCTCAGGCTGGAGAACACGAGGCTGAGTGGCAGGGCCTGGGGGTCGGAGGGTCAAGACATGAGATCATCTTCACTCTTAAGCAGGGATCCCAACTGAAAATCTGGGACTGAGTTGTGTTTTATATACACTACTGTGGGCCACCCCTCATTTCTTTATATTTTGCTTCCAAAGAGCCAGACATTCTTGAATTTTCATGTAGTCCTGAGGAACAGTTCTCCAGGCTTCCTGAAGGACTTTCAAAGACTCCGTTTCAGTCCAGTCCGTGAACCTGACCTGTTTCAGGAAAATGTTTTTTATTTGTGACCTACATATGAATCATTCAAGCATAGCAAACTCACCTAACTTAATGCCTGAACCAGTGAAGAAAAATGTGCAGGTGATTCCAGACGATCAGGCGGTGATCAGTATACTGGTGGTGCTGAATGCTGAGTGGTTGGAACTCCTTTATCTAGGCTCCTTGGATCTTTAGGAATTTTGCAATCTGTCACAGTAAAACATTTGTTCTCATTTCCTTAACTTAATCTACTCAATATGCCAAAGAGAAGCTTGACAGAGGTAAAATCATATTTTTGCATCAACAGGGGGATTCAAAGTGAAATACAAAGAAATGATGGTTGGCTCAAGAGTTTTGTATAATACTGCACCAATACTTTTCTATCAATTTCAAATAGCAGGCCCATTTTTCCACTAAGGCCAAAAAGATCCAAGCAATGCCAACAGACAAAGATAAAATTCTAGTTGCCTTCATGTTCCTTGAGGTTTTTTTGGTATTCATGGTGACCAGGTGAGGCCTTTTTGAATTCACTGTTCTTGTGATGTCACCCTCCTATTTGCAACAAAGTTATAAGGAGTGTTTTTGTCCAGACTGCTTTTTGAATGAGGCATAATACAGGGGGGCAATCAGAACGGAGGTCAATGTTAAAGGCACAATAACAAACAAAAAAGATTAGAAAAGGTCACATAAAAATACATTATGACCAAAAAATATCTTCAGCTGATAAATATAAACGTGAACTATAAGAATATTGAGGATACAGGCCCTCTCAGTTTAACACTGCCTGAGAAATTCATGAAACTGCCCAGTGCACTCCACTATAAGTGTGTTTTGAATCAGCACGTCTTCTGTTCTCTTCAAGATAAAGAGAGGGAAACGTTTCAAAGTTGTTGTCAGTGATAGTCGACTGTACGGCCGACAGAGATTAGGTGAAAAATGATGAAATATTCCTTCAGGCAGCAGCCTTGCATATCTTCTTTAAATAGGGCTGTTTTTCCTAACTCTAGAGTGAGAGTGTGTGTCTCTATCACACACACAAGTGCAACTATCAGATCATGATCTTATGAGTTAAGGATGGAGAGCAGGAACAGACAGACATGACATAACGGCATAGTACTACGGCCTGACAGCCTCCTATTGCTTTCACATGTTTCCGTCTGTCAGAGTCTATAGGAAGCCTCGTAATATAAAAAGGAATCACTAATGCGCTTCACTCTCTCCACGCTGCTTTCCAAAGGCCTAATAAAACGCTTCTGTAGCTTCACATTCCTGGCGATTTAAATAGTAAATTAGCAGAGAGAGAGGGAGGGAGATTTGAGCCTCCGTCTGTCTCAGATGTTGACATAATATTTCCAGGCCTCTCAAGGTTTTCGCAGACGCCTCAGAGTGGAGTGGGGAGAGTGATGGGGTGGGGGGCTGGGTTTTGGGGGGACTGGTTGCGTAACAGCAGGCCTGATGGTTCCTGGCCTCTGCGAGACTTCACCCGGTCTGCGCATTCCCCAGTACCGGCCCGCTCCATTAAAGAGGTAGGATTTCCCCTCATATGTTTTAAATCAAAATTACAATCAGTCCGGAGTACGCGCCGCCGAGAGAGAGACAGCGAGAAGGAGAGAGGGAGAGAGAAAGAGAGAGACAGATGGGGAAGACTGAGAGAGGAATGAAGACTGAGGAGAGAGAGAGAGAGAGAGAGAGAGGAAGAGAAAGACAGACAGACAGGAAAGACTGAGTGAGAGAGACAGACAGACAGACAGATGAGGAAGACAGAGAGAGAGAAAGAGACAGACAGATAGGGAAGACAGAGAGAGAGAGAGAGAGGAAGAGAAAGACAGACAGACAGGAAAAACTGAGTGAGAGAGACAGACAGACAGACAGATGAGGAAGACAGAGACAGAGAGAGAGAAAGAGACAGACAGATAGGGAAGACAGAGAGAGAGAAAGCAGACAGACTTCGAGAAAGACATAGAGAGACAAAGAGATGGAGAGATAAAGAGGGAGACAGAGAAATGGAGAAACAGGGAGAGGTTGAAATAAACATTAAGAGAGAGAGCGAGAGAGAGAGAGAGAGAGAGCGCTCTGGTCCTGGAGGGCCACAGTCCAGCACAGTTTAGTGATTTTCCTGCTCAAACCCACCCACCTCAACTCTAATCCTTTAAAGCTCCGGCTTTTTCTGGTTATTAATCTATTCACTTTAGGATTTATCATTCAGCAATTACTATCAATTATTCAGTCACTGCTCTGAAGACAAAGATCTGTCGTTCTGAGAGTGGGCAGGTGTCCTGGATGTGGATTAAGGCCTCCTAACACCATCTGGCTCACTGAAGTGTGAGGAACTGCTCACATATTTTACAGATGTATTTTGAGGGTCATCACACTGTGAATCAGATGGGAAACATGCTGACCTTTCAGCAATAAGGGGTCTCTCGCTCACACACACACACACACACACACACACACACACATACACACACACACAGTCAGAGAGTGAAAGGATCTCGGGGGGAGATGCAGAAGACATGACACTACCAGCCAGAGGAAACACTCTGGAGTGATACATCTGCCTCGCATGAGAGGAAGCGGGGCAGTTTGTTCAGGAACAGCTCCTCACACAGTCTGGAAGGCTGCTCCTGAATCTCACATAACAACATTCTCAGACCTGGAAAAAAAAAGGCCCAAAGTAGGTCAAAAGGTGACCAGACTGAGTCAAATGTTGCTAAATTGGGAAAAGAGGAAAAGGTGACGTCTTTGAGGGACTGGACACTTTAGAGGCTTGAGATCTGAGTCAGGAAATCAGTAGGGAGGCCTACGCAAATTGTTTAAAGCCATTTTTCACAGTGTGTCTTTCTGCCAGCAAAGTTAACATTAGAATAAATGCAAACAAAAAAGAAAGCAGTAAAAAGTATCAAGATTTGTTTTTTTTGTAAAAAACTAGATATTGCGTGAGCTGGTGAGGAGAACACAGGTTCGGTTCCAGATTCCTCCTCGGTTTATTTAGTGTACTTAGTAATATTAATGTGAAAAAAAAATCACTGCTCATCTAATCAGTTTTTAAATATTATTTTCAGAGGTGCCTAAGACTTTTGCACAGTACATTTGTCATGGTTCCTCCTGAGGTTACTTTAGGAGGTTTTCACTTACTCAGTTACTCAGTTACTCACGTGGGGCTCGGACCTGAATTATGTAAAGCTGCTTTTTGACAACGTTGGTTGTATAAAGCGCTATATAAGTAAAACTGAATTGAACTGAATACATTTCAGCAATTTATTCTAATCTCTTAAATTATTCACATGACATTATTACTTCTAATTGAGCACAGAATCGTTTGAATTTTGTACAAAAAAGGTAATAGCAGTACTTTTCTGTTGGTTGCACCAGAGAAAACTTATATGGGTTTAAGTCTATGGTGCTTCTCCATCTTTTAGCTTACAAAACAGTAATGTGTCACATTAGCAAGGCCAATTTTATAAACTTGGGGAGCCATCTAGTGGGTTCCAGAGAAGAGGCAAAGCTTGAGGTTCCATCACACTGTTCCAGAAATATCAGGTACAAGTGCAAGAATGTCAGCAACTGTCTGTCCCACAAAGATATAGGCTAATACAAATCTACACTTCAGAATTCAGAAATTCGTCACATTAGAGTGCATTTCAGCCACGCCCCAAAACACCAGTGTGCACTCTGGGACAAGGTTTGTAGTTTTTGTCATTTTATTGCATATATTTCAACAAAAAGAACAAATATTTATCTATTCTTGAATAGCTTACTATCACTTTTCTCCCCACTGTGAAATGCTGACAGAAATTTGTGCCCAGATGACAAAAACATTTCTGGCTCCTGTTACAATCTGGCTCAGAACCATAACAAAAAAACAAAAACAAAAACAAGGGAGGACATGGGACACAAGATTGCCAAATAAGTAAAGAGTTTACTTAAAAAAAGGAGAAATATATACAACATACAATACATGGTCATCAGTAATCAGTAGTGTAGGCAGTGCAGGCATGCTATGAGACATGGAGCTGAGGTGGAATCTCGATCCATGAACCAGGAACAATCCAGTTCCAGGATTTCCCCCAGACCAATCAGACACAGATCGCCATCACCTGAGTACTAACCCTGGGGAGTATTTATAGACCCTGTTCACCTTTACTCGATGCAAAGTATTCTAGCCCACACTAGTTACCGAGCGTTTCTCATTGCCATTCTGTTGCTACTTGTTATGACCTTGCTTCGTTTTTTGGATTTCCCTTTTTGCCTTGCCCTCTTAGTTTTTGGATTACGGATTTATGGTTTTGACTTTTGCTCTGGACTCGGTCTTTCCCCTTTTGCATAACGGACTTTATTCCTGTTTAATAAACACTACCCGTTCTGCTACTGGATCCTACCTCGTATTCATTACAGAATACTTCGCCAACGATGGATCCAGTGGAACTGCAAGCAATTTTGGCGAATCAATCACAGGCAATCCAAGGTATAACTCAGACTCTGGCTACTCTTCAGCAACCGGCTGCCTCCCCACCAACTGAGTCAGCAACGGCAGCAGAGGCTCCAACAACAAGCCCAGCTAGCGAAATCAAACTCGGGATGCCTGAATCATTTGGAGGAGACCCGACTCACTGCCGTGGTTATCTAATGCAGTGCTCCTTGTACATGGAACATTGGCCCCGAAAAGTTGTGACTGATCGTGACAGAATACATTTTATGATATCCTTACTCACTGGAAAAGCTCGTGAGTGGGCTACGGCACTGTGGACATCTCAGAGTCCCATACTGGAATGTCAACAGTCCTTTGTGAACGCCTTCGACAAGTCTTTGATCATCCTCCATCTGGGAAATCAGTTAGTGATGAACTCTATGTCAAGGATCCCGTTCAGTGGTGGACTTTGCACTTGAGTTTCGCACTTTAGCCGCCGGAAGCGGCAGGAGTGATACTCCCCTGCTCACCATCTTCAGACGCAAGTTGAATAAGGATCTTCAAATCGAGTTAGCTTGCCAAGGAGACATTACTGATTTGGAACAGTATATCCAAACTGCTATCTCTGTTGATCGACTCCTACAACAGCGTCGTCACCTCAAACAAACCACTCCTTCTTTCCCTTCAGTAAACACGTACACCCACTCTCACTCAGTGTCAGAGTCAGAGCCCATGCAACTCAGACTAGCGCCCCTAACGGCCAGAGAACGCCAACGCCGCACACAAGAACATCTATGTTGGTATTGTGCCCAATCTGGACATATTCTCGCGTCCTGCTCCATTTGCCCGACCAAGCAGCAGGTAAAGGTTTCCAATCTATCAGTATATACTATTGAACAGTTTTCAGTCTATGTTAATCTCTCTATCGATTCCCTGACTCTATCTACTACAGCGTTGATTGACTCAGGTGCAGCAGGAAACTTCATGGATAAGACGCTAGCCGAAAGCCTGGGGAAATCTCTACTGCCTTTGCAGAATCAACTGCCGGTACATGGGCTGGATGGTAAACCACTCCGTACCGGTTATGTTACCCTTCAAACATGTCCAATAAAGTTACAGATTGGAGCTTTACACCATGAAAGCATTTCTTTT
>JBBJLS010000041.1:28426645-28463251 GCA_037577275.1 Bryconaethiops microstoma | reverse complement strand
GGTTTGGTTACCTTCAGTGGAAGTCCGGCCAGAAGAGAGTTGCAGTAGTCCAGTTTGGAGATGACCAGAGACTGGACAAGAATCTGTGTAGCTTTCATGGTGAGAAAGGGTCAGATTCTTCTGATGTTGTAGAGAAGGTATCTGCATGTTCAGAAGGTATCTGCATGTTCTGCGGCGAGAATGACTTCATCAGGCGTAACACCAAGATTTCTTACCTTCCTAGAAGGGACAATGACTGAGTTCCCAGCAGAAACAATGAGATCTTGGCTTGGTGAAGTACTCCCTTTGATGAAGAGGAGCTCAGTCTTGCTGGGGTTCAGCTTGAGGTGGTGGGCCGTCATCCATAAGGAGATGTCGGCCAGACAGCCAGAGATGCGAGCTGAGGCCTGGGAAAGAGAGAATAAGTACCGGTCTGTAGTTGTTGACGTCTGAAGAGTCCAGCGAAGGTTTCTTCAGAATCGATGTGACGACAGCAGACTTGAAGGCAGATGGAACATGGCCGGTCAGCAAGGAGACGTTGATTATGTAAGCAATGTGCGGCATGAGATCTGATGATATCATCTGGAGCGTGCTCGATGGGAGAGGGTCAAGCAGAGACGTGGCTGTACGTCACGAGTGACACTTCCCCAGGAGAGAGCAGTGAGAAGGCATGAAACTGGGCAGCATGGCCTGGTCTCTGTGTGACGGGCAGCATGGTGGTTGGAGGAAAGGCTCTTCTAATGTTGTTGATCTTTTCGTTTAAAAACTTTGCGAAGTGTTCTGGTGAGAAATCTGGAGATACAGGGAGAGAAGGAGATTTGAGAAGGCATGAAAAGGTGGCAAAGAGCTTGCGAGGGTTAGATGCAGAATCTTCAAATTTGGATGTAAAGAAGGAAGACTTAACAGAAGTTACATCATTGGCAAAATTAGATGAGAGAGAACGATAAGAGATGAGGTCACTGTTCTTAAGCGTTTTCCTCCATCTTTCAGCTGCTCTCATTTTCCTTCGGTTACTTTGCAGTACCTCAGACAGCCATGGAGTCGGTGGAGAGATGCGCTTCGGTCTGGAAGACAAGGGACAGAGTTGTTTAAATAAGCTGTGGAGAGATGAAAGTAGGTCATCGGTAGTGGATTCTACAGAAGATGGACTGGGATTAGTAGAGTTTGATAGCGATAATGAGGATAGGATAGATGAGGAGAGAGAGGACAGAGATAAAGAGATGCAGAAAATCTCTCTTCTTAGGTGCCTGAAACTTTTGCACGATACTGTATAATTTTAAATAATGAAGATATTGGAGCGAGAGAATTTTTGAAAGACTTGTGCATTTCTACTAGTTACTACACGTTACTTACAGTTCTATCTGATTACCAGGTGAGTGTATATTGATTTTCCCGTTATTTAAAAAGTCAAACCAATGGACTGCAGTAATACCTATTTTTCTTACACTGCCTGGTTCCAGTGTTGTGATGTGGCATGTTGTCCTAACCATATTCAGTGGTTATAATTCTAACATGCATTATTAATGGTTATTTTTAAGGGAAGTCCACTTAGGCATCGTCTCAAACGTTGTTACTCAGACCCACCACTAGGTGGCAGTGCAAAATAAGGATAGAAATGTTATAGAAACGTTATAGATGCTGCAGTAATGTCAGTTCTAAATGTCACCCTTTCTGTACCATTTTTTTAAGGCACTACCCAATTGGAGTGTTGTTTGACTTACACGCCTCAAATACTGCTCTTCCCTGGAGTGTCACTGTGCACTTTAAGGTATGTGGACAAATTGCTCAAACTTGTTGACCATTAAATATGTTATCTTTGACTGCTGTTTTGAATTAAGATTTATTTTGCAGGATTTTCCTGAACGAGACTTGCTGCACTGCCCCTCCAGCTCTGTGATAGAGGCCCATTTCATGTCCAGTATTAAAGAAGCAGACGCACTTAAACACAAGGGCCAGGTCATCAACGACATGCAGAAAAAAGATCACAAGCAACTGTGGATGGGCCTACAGAATGGTAAGAGTCATCTAACTGAAGTATCTGTCAGCTGACTGCTGAGACTGATTCAAATGTTGGTGTTACTTTACAGCACTAATTTTCAATATTCACACACACCATTTTTCATAGTATAGCAACATCCCTGTAGCCACACTGGAAAAAATATACTATCTATGGCTCCCATTGGTGCAGTTATGAAAGAGAATTAAACAAATGTTCTTTAATTCTCTTCAAAATTACAATCAAAACAAACTATATAAAGTATGGATATTTTTGTTGTTTTGTTTCTAAATATAAGCTTAAAGGGTAATTCCACAATTTTTTTCATAATGTCTTCATAACACAGTAGTTGAGATGAATTCATACTGACACCAGTAGAGTTTTTATATGTAATTTTGATGATGGTGATAAAGTAGTAAATCAAAAAAATTCAAGTTCCTTTAGGTTTTTCACTTTCAGCACCCTGCATGAACCATTTCCTGAAATGGATTTTAAAAGTACATTTTAGCCCAAAAACTTCTCAGTATATCTGAAACCCAGTATTATATGCATTTATCTATTATATATATTATATATAACGTTTGTTTTAAGTAACCAGACTCTCCATACATCTAGTAATTATCACTAACATTGTCAACAAGTCTCCCTTTGTAAGTTTCTTTATAACGGGGTATTTCACACTAAACTATTTTGAATAACCGTTTACATCTTGATCATTTATTCATGCAGAAATTTTGGAAAAAAGTGGTGGAATTTCTCTGTAGACATGATCAGATACCATGATGTGTTTGGAAAATGTCATATTTTCCACGCGCTGCGCACCTTGGATGAATATGCTAACGTTTACAGTATTGATCACGTGCCAGCTGATGAAATGTGTAGAGGTTAAAGTCACACGGTCTGCACTAGGCAGTGCTCTTTAGATGCAGAGAATCTGAGTGAAACAGGGAAACCAGAAGGCGTGCACAGCTGAAACTCAAATGTGAGAGTGAGGCAGCTGAAGCAAGACACCAGCGAGAAAACAGGAGAGCCGAGTTTCTAATTAAAGGTGAAAATGAAAAGCCGTGGAGAGGAGGCGAGTGAGAGGTTTGAATACAGAGTTTCAGAATCCAACTGCCTTCACAACAGTCAACCAGGCTAAACACACTGTGTTGACCTTGCAGTCCTCTCAGGGTGTAGAAGAGAGGATCGGGGTGGGGTAGGTGATAGAGAGAAAGTAACAGTTCATATCCCTGAATTATAACAACTATGCGAAGCTGAGAATGTGATCCTGCAACAGATTTCTCAGTACAGTGTGTTTAACCGTCTCTGATCTATTTCTCACACTAAACTCAGCAGTTTGACAAGTGCATAAACAATCAACAAGACCTGTGTTTTTGAAGATGGATAGGAAAGTGTAATGGAAATTTGTGATTAACACCACAGAGCTTTGTGTCAGTCTGAAGAGTATAAGTGGGGCAAGAATTACAAGAATTAATGTTATAAAGTGCTTTCCACTGTGGAGTTTTCCATCACTATTGTTTACAAGAGGTTGAAAGAAGTTGATGATAAAGTAATTTAGAATTCGTCATTCAAAGTAATTCAAAATAATCCAACTTTCACCGTTTGGCTGCTGGGATAGACTCTAGCAACCGTCATACCCCTTTTGTAAACAAAAGTTTGTGCACCCCTGGTTATTATACATGTTGTTGATTCTCTAAGTGAAAATAAATGAAAACACCATCTGCCTGGGTTGAACTTGAACATCACCAACCTAAGGCACAATTACTATTTGATGAATGTAACATACAAAAACTGCAACATGCAGACATTTGGGCACCCTCTCATTTAGTACGTAGTAAAACCCTTTACGTATTTATTACTTGGCACCCATTGTTAGTAAATGTCAAGAGGGTCACATAATTTGGTACTCTAGAATTGTCTACACCTTGGATTGGATTAAGGTGTAATGAGTCAAATAAGATAAACAGCAACACTAATGGATCAACATTTACACACCACATAAATCTCATGTTCTTTTTTGAAATGTTAACCAAATAAATGGTAATTGTGTATAAAAATGTTAAGAAATGTCACATTTAGTGATGTAAATTTTTTCATTAAACAAATGGACAGCATTTTACCAAGGATGCTCAAACCTTGTATACAACTGTAGCTACAACTGACACTACTGACCGAGTTTAATTCTTCTTTTCTCCAGATAAGTTTGACCAGTTTTGGGCCATGAATCGTAAACTGATGGAATATCCAACTGAAGAGGGTGGCTTTCGGTATATTCCCTTCAGGATATATCAGGTATTGGAAACAGATATCGTTCCGTGAACACGGAATCACAGCACAGAAAAATCCCGATACTTGTTAATCTGAATGTACATCCTTGTTTTTTTACAGTGGGTTTATGTTCTGCAATATATAACTTAACCAGTAGATGGAGTTTTAGTCAGCGGTTTGTTCATTGTCACAAAAAGATGACACTTGTGGAAAGGAAGGAGAAAATCTGTAACTTCGAAACTTTCTAACGCAGATTACGATTGTTTCAGGAGCCAGGTGTCTTGTTAAGGTCTTGTCTTTCATATAAGATCAAGTCTGGATCTTTTTGGCCATTTGTTTTTACCCTTTAAATTGTTTGTAAAACTATATTTCTTTAAGCTTATAAATTAGGGCATAAACACCATAGATAATTAAAAAGCAGTTAAAACACATGAAAAATATAGCAAGACTACATTCATCTGTGCTGTTAAAGCTCAGATCTTGCTGGTTACTGATCTTACTTTGTCTCCATCAGTCAGTGTATACCTGTCTGCTATACCACATTCATGTTTATGTAATGGTTCATGGGTTATAACTGTTTATTAATAGTACTTAGTGTTTCTAACACTGGCATGCATTAATAAATTAATTGTAATGCCTTTATATGGTAGTCATGCCTCAAAGCAGTACCTTCTTGTTGTTGTCGTCTATTTCCAGTTGGTGCTATTGCAAGTCTGCATGTGCGCGCACGCACACACACACACACAGAATGAGAGACTGATTTGTGGTTTTCGTGAGTTTATTATAATGTGTTTTTTGGTGATGCAATTCTTATCTCACGAATCAGATGATAAAATCAAATCTCTTGCCCCTCATTTTACTGCTGTCTGGTTCTGTTTTTACTGCTTTATTAGTTTTTCTTTGTTGCTTATTAGTGATCCTTTGTTGTGTAATGACAGTTAGAGGTAATGAGTACATTAGTACGCAGATTGCATAGTTTCACTGCAGACATCATCATGCCAGTTTTGTAGAAACTACCTACCCCTCACAGGGAAACACATTACATAAAATAGCTGATGGTTAAGCAACTTCTTTTACTTAATGTCACGTCTTTTGTATTCTGTTTCAGTGCTAAAACCGCTTTTCTGTGTGATGGAAAACATGGAAAGTAACGTTTAAAGTTGGTTAGCTGTCATTGAAAATGACTGTTTTTATAAACAACTGTTTAAACTGGTTGGGTCATCATTTAAACCTGTACCTTTTGTTCATTGCCAACCAGAAGATGAGTTGTGTGTCAGGCCAGCGCCTGTTTTGCAGCCTCCTAAGGACTTCTAAGTGTTTGATTACACTTTTAAAGTATGTTTTGTTAACCAATGATTGTACGCTTGTAAAGCCTGTGTTGTTTGAGTTTATTCTAGACTCGTGTTGAGAGATGTGTGGCAATTTCATAACACTGATGCATTCAGTGCATAACACATTGTAGTAAACTTCCTGCTCAGGTGATTTGGAGCTTTGCCATAAAGTTTTGGTGTTTAAGAATTATAGTTCGGTATAGTTAGGTATATTTCTTTGAGTGTAACTTACTATTTATGCCACTTGTAATTTCCAGAAAGCTTGTCGTCAGCCCGTGTAAAGATGAAGTGAAACATTGGAGACCTAATCTACTTGGTGCAAATTTAACACCTTCTTTTCTTGGTGGGTTCACACCACTTCATTTTCCCAAAATGCTGGAGGCATACTAACAGAAAATTACTCTGTACCATGCACTGCAGGGCTTAAACAAAAGGACTTGATCGTGGAAATGGCTTAGTGCTGATTGTTAGCAAGGAGTGGAAGATTTCAGTGGAAATGGACTAATCCATTTAGGTCTATACATGTATTTGTTGTTCAGTTAAACAATGCTTGACTAATTTAATTGGTAATAATTTTCCATTACACTTGTGTAGTTCAGTCTTTCACCTTGTCATTCTCATCTTTCGGGAAACCCTGCACTTAATGACGTCATGCTGCAAAATGTTTTGGCTTGTGTCTGTCTTTTTAAATATGATTTCTTGCGCTGATTATTTTATGGGAATGCGTGAAGGTATCTCACCTTTCCCAGCTGTTTCATGCCTTTCAATGGGTTGAACTTCCCGTCATGGCTTGAGGTTTGTTCCCAGCTCGGTTCACGAAGAATATGGATGTGTCTCAGGCCAACCTCTGGTTGTCTGGACGGATCTCTGAAAAGAGATCACTAAGAGACCAGATTTACCAGAATGTTGGGATACGTAATCCTTCTGGAAAACGTGTGACATCACTTGTAAACAGCCAGCTCCAGGTGCATAGCAAACCGTCCCATGTGAACAAATCCGTGGCAACAGCAAATACAAGGCTGAGAATGTATTTGTGAACATCCAGGAACTTTTTAAAGATAAGTATTACAGTTCTGTCCAAAAGACTGAGGCACTCGTGTCAATTCTTTGGTTTCTACAAAATACAGTCGACCCTCGAAATTTGTGAGGGTTACGTTCCAAGAGCACCCGCGGATTGTAAAAAAAAAATGCAAATTTGCGATATGGTAAAAGAAAAAAGCCTAAAAATGCCTATTTTTATAGTGTAAACCCTAAATATGCCCCAAAACACTTTAATTTCATTTTAAACTCCGCTTAATACATTACCCTTAAAAAAAAGGAAAGGTAAACCCATATCCGTACTGTACAGTTTACACTGAACTGCTGTCTCTCGCAGTGCTAGAATGTAAAATAACAATGTTACCCCTGTGTAGACTGTACTGTACTGCTTGCAAGCCCTTTTTTTTTGGTAGCCGCTGTCGTTTTCTTTGGTATAAGCAGGGTAAATACAGTAATAATTATTACTTATTAGTTCGGTTCTAAGAAAAATCCTCAAACGACTGAGGCCGCAAACTCTGAACCACGACTTGGGGGTTGACGAGAAGAGCACAGGTTTGGTTCCAGATTTCTCCTCAATACCTCTAACCATTGCTTGGATTTGTGAAATTCCATCAATAAGTCCTGATTTAGTCTAATGAAGTATTGATGGGGCCGAACCAGGTATTTGATGGTAATTATAAATAATACTGAGATTCCGCGAGAACAACCTCTGGAAATTGTCACGAGAACGCGTTAACATACATAGTGTCATTGTTTACTGTGTTAATGTAATTTGATATTATAATTTTTTTTAAACAGTTACTGCACAGCTAAACAGCTTTTAAACATGATTTTATCAGGTGCCTAAGGCATTTACATAGGACTGTAAGTACTAAAAATACTGCATTTGTCAGCCCAACTACATAGATGAATGTTTATCAGTCGGACACTGTGTTTCACTAACTCAAGTAGGACGTATATTCATTCCTTATATTTTGAGGTGCCTGTATAGAATTAACGTCCACTACCTGTGGAGAACTACTCTGGGACTGGGACAATATGGTAAACTTGAATTTATTATGTTCTCTTTAAAATATTTTTTCACTCAGGAAGCAATAGAAATGCATTTTAAACACGTGATTAGTCTTGGTTTTTTTAGCATGTTGTTATTTTATGATTTGGATTTTGTAAGGAGTGAAATAAAGTGTTTTTAAGTAACAACATGTAAATTACTTCATAATAAAAAGCCTGGTGCCTCATGGATTAGTAACGACCCCTGATTTGGATTAGTAACAATCGTCTGATTAGTTTTTACTCATCATATGGTCATGTTGCAACAAAAGATTTTATTTATTAATTTATTTACTACAAAAATATTGCAAAAGTTTCCAAATTCATAACTTACGTAATATTCAAAGGGTGTGACAGATGTCCCATTCTTAACATAAACATTGTTTCAAAACATCTCCAGTTCATACAATCAATGTATGAAAACTAAACTGCAAAAACATTTTGAATTTATTGGTTTTGTTTATATGTAATTTAATGCATATTTAGTCTTTTGAACTGGGTGCGCTGAGTTAAGGCAGCACCAAAAAAAGTCAAAGAAAGGAGAAAACACATTTGCAAACACATTTGTTAGCATGTTATGAAACTGATATGCCTGTTCTAACGTCTCATTTGGTGCCATAACACCTTTAGAGGGCAGTGATGAGTAATATTTATTTGAGCTTGAACATTTAGGGTAGCTTTTAGTTATAAGCTAGAGAGCAAGATAGCCCATCAATCAGTTTGGTTACATTTCAGGCTTGATTCTTGATTTCTGCATACAATTAATAAAAAAAACTAATTGCTATTTACAGTTATTTTGACCAGCTAATATTTCATGATGGCAATAAAGCTAATGGCGATATATTTCACAATTTATTTATTTTTGAAATTTTTGAACATACTGGAATGACATCAATGCACCAGGAAAACCATATTTTTTCAGAAATATTTATGAAGAATAAAAATGTAAACAGTTGTTAAAAATACACGATTAAAGTAATACATATGAATACATGTATATTGGACTAATTGGATATTGCATATTTCTTACTGCTCAGTTAATGCAGTTAATATAGTCATTCACAGGCTTTCTATAAGTGATTTAAATGTCTCACACTATTCTAGAAGCACCAGCAATACCCCTGACATACTTATGAAAGCATGTCAGGATGTAATTTGACAATATTGGGAGCATATCATCATATTTCCTGTCCCTAATTGACCCCCACCCCATTAAAAATGATGTCCTATGATACTTCCCTCCATACAAAGCAAAGGGTCAACTTGAGACACACCCCGTGTCTTTTCACTGCCTTTGGAGTTCGTAGAACGGCTAACGATGCCTCGTTGCCATGTGGTCCGCTGCCAGCTTGGGTGTCAGGCGAGCTGAAAAGAAAGTGTCAGCGTCCAGAGTATCGCGCTCCTCATTAGTATTAATGGGCCTTTTCAATAGTGCGCACGTCAATAATTGATGGTGTCATTTAAAAATGCATCGAAGTAGCTGTCACTTATCACACTCTCTCCGCTCCGGGTTTGGGGCCATTCGCATGCGAGTGGCTGCTTCCCCACATGGTGAGTCAGCTTTTCTGGTAAACCGATCGGACAGTCAAGCATCCTGAGCCACCTTCGCTTCCTGGAGCTTGGCGGTATTCGTTACAGCTCCAACACCTGAGCCGTCCATGTCACCGGTTTCCTTTTTACAGCTCTACGATTGGCCCCTATTGTTCTCCAGGCTGCTTCTTTGTCACCCAGGACCCTGATCTGGGGCAATCAGACATGGTCGGTCACTGACCACATGAGAAGCCAGGTGAAAACTGGACCTTGTCCAACACACGACACCTTGCGCCGATTGGGCTATTTATGGCCAGCCTTCTCCGTTTCATAATGAATGGCTCTAGATGGCAAATATCAGGTCTGCAGTCTACAGTTTGACAGCTGTGCTGCACTTTTGGGCAGTGTAATCTTTTGTCACTGTAAATTAAACATGCCAAATTTCTTCATTTCCTTTTGTTAGTGTGATTGTGTTAGCAGTCACACAATTCTTAAATTATAATAATGATTATTTTTATTATCATTGTTATTATTATAATTATCGCTGGAATTTGGCGCTGCTTCTTTTTGAGCCCGTATTTTTTGGCCAAAAACATCCTTTAATATCTAGCATGTGTTGCACATGTATTCCGTATTTTGATCAGTTGATCAGGGGCTGTGTTGATTGTGGTCGAGTCACCTCCGTAATGTATGGGGAGAGAGAGTGGAGGGGTGAGATGCCGTAAAAGTGTGCAGCAGAGAGAGAGTATCAGAGCGAGTATTGTTACATCACGTCTATGGCAGCTAGAAAGTGACAAAATGCAGAACAACAAATCAGTCTTCCTGAAGAGACAGACTCATAAACAGACTTCAAGACACAATCTCAGGTCAGTTATAAAAAAAAAAAAAAGCATTGCTGTGGTTAAGCTACTCGTGCTTTTCCCATCCATTTTCGGTTCGCTCCACCTGCTTTCAGCCATCCTTAACCATAAGTGGCTTGGTAATAGACAGCGAGCAAATGTCTTCCTCCATGGCTGAGTGGTAAAACGTGGTGCGTGGAATGAAGAGAATCAGAAGAGACGGCACTTCGATATTCTGCTGTGAGCAAATTCTAGTTTTGTTTTTTTGGGGTTTTTTTTGGTTTTTTATGTATTTTTTTGACCATAAAACCAGTGTTTGGGTGCCTCCAAACATTGATTTTATAGTAACCACACACTCACAATTCACATTTTATCATGGAAATGCAGTCTAATTAAAATGCTGCTTCTCCTGGTGAAACAAACTGCCTAACTGTTCTAGAGGTCATGGCCCCTTATGAGATATAAGGGGCCATGATCTTTAAAATGCAGTTTATATTTCATAAACAAGTTCTTTTCCCCATTCCCTGTTTTGTTTAAGGTTGTTTTCCAACCTGTGGTGAATCAAGCCCTGATGTGAACGCTGTCAGGCAGTGTTTAGTCATTGCAGCGTGGAGCTGGATAATATGCACACTCAATGACGGGGATCCCCTTCTTCCCGCTCAGCCTGCAGATGGGGGCGGATCTGGCACATCTGCATGATGTGAATCCACTAATGGTTGATCTTTTCCCCCTATGACTTTCTAAATTACGGCTCGGGAGTCCATTGTGTACGGACAGCGCCGGGTCATTTGGGTGCCAGAGGATTTTCTGTTTTAAAAAGTAAAACACTCTGTTCTAGGAACTGGTGTTGGGATTTAATCAGGAAAATATTTGAAGTTGAAAAGGGTTTAAGGAGGGTGAAATTGTCCATAGTGGTTTTTTTTTGGTTTTTTTGGTAATAAAAATCAGTCACAATTTTCCATACTTCCAGTACATAATCATTTCCCTGTTTCAGTTTTAAAGGCACAGTAACACAAACCGCCTGCCAAAGGGATAAAGAGAAGTTGGAAAATGTTTGTGTGAAAATTAATTCCTTGTTTTAGTAGAGAAAACTTGATTTCTCTCCCTGAAGCCCAATCAAGTATATGAAAAGTGTAGGATGTGGCTTTATTAACTTTATTAATGCAAACTTAGTATCTTCAATAATGCTCACTTCAACAATCTATACTTTTCATATTTTTAATTACTCTCCCTGTAGCCCTATTAAGTATATGACAAGTGTAGGATATGCATTGGAATGAACTTTAATGAAGTTGGGTTTGTATTAATGAAGTTAATGAAGCCATGCGTCCTGAGTACTGATACTCCAAGTTAAAAGAATATCTTGTAAACCTAACAGGTTGTTTGATTCGTTTTCTTCTCTTAAAATACCAGAACTCAAAGAGAATGGGAACCTTACACAGTGAATATCTACAGTGACATTGGTGAATGATATGAGTGTTATGGATTTTCTCATGAAGATGTTTATTACCCGTATCAGTATCCCTTAAAGTAATGTTTAAAAGTAAAAACGACCAATCTAACTTATATAAACAGTATGTAATTAAGCACTTTAATCTGTTACCCTCATTTATATTGTTTGAGAGTGCATTGGTGCATCATAGTGAATGTGTGATAGTGGCATTTCCAATTTATCCTTTTTTTAAAATGTTTATTGGTTATCATATTCAGATTAGTCTTTTCTCATTTTTTGCCAAAATATCTCAGCTATAAAGCAGATGAATTTTATTGATGAATTTTATTGATGAATTTTATTTTTACGTTAATAGCTTATCGAAATGTATTTTGCAACTGTAATTTAATTAAGAGAACTGTATCGCCTAAAGTTCCGTTTAGAATTATGGATTTATGGAATTATGGATTTATGGGTCTTGAAAAGGAAAACTAACAAATTAAGACCAAAAGTCATGTTTTATACATGTTATTGCAAGTATATAGCTTTTATTGTCTCCATTCCTTTAGTTTGTAAACAGCTTCTCTTGTCACATTTCTGAATTCAGTGTATTTTCTTTTAATAATTTTAGATTAGTAATCAGTTTCAATTGTGGAGATGACATCAAAACGATTCTGATATCTCAAAGTTTTTTGCCTGATTCTTAGTAAGTGGATGAGTGAAAAGCAGGACAGAATTTGGAGATATCATATTTAATTTGTCTTGTTAGAAAGTGGGGGTGCAGTTAATAGCTCTGCCTCTGTCTTATAGACGATGAGCGACAGACCGTTCATCCAGAAGCTGTTCAGGCCCATCTCTCCTGAGGGCCACGTGCTCACACTGGGCGACCTGCTGAAGGAGATGTACCCTGCTGCCATATGCCAGGACGGTAGGTCATAACACACACACACACACACACACACGCACACAAACGTTTGAAGGTAGGTAAAGCTTATTTTGTTAGGGGAGTTTTGTTTATCAGGAAGTGGAAGGAATATGATCATCGTTTTTACAGCACACAAATGGACCACCCTGATTTAATCTGGTGATATGCGTGACTAAGAGGATGCGCAGAATCAGAGGGGAAAGGGGGAGCAAAGAGAGAATGAAATTCACAGCCAAAACAGGAGCCGTTTGGGTTTCTCCTCAGAGGAAGTTAGATAAGCAGACAATGGCAGTGTGGAACACAGCACCCGCAGGTGGAACAGCCTGCATGGTGGAGCGCATCGCAAACAGCACATGAAAGTGGTACGACACACACACACATACATACTCTTCCTTGCCGTGTGAGGGGCCCAGTGGTGGATTTCAGGTGAAAGTGGCACTTTGTCTGCTCACCCTCCCAGGTTTCTTTAGATCCTCTTGCTTCCACAATCAGATGTGCTGTGATAGGGGACTGTAAGTGTGTTTGGCTGGGGGATGGAGATTTAGCTCAGGTAAGAGAACTTGTTCTGTTATGACTAAACTAAATGTGGATGAGACACCAAGAATGTAACATCACATTACTTGATTGTTTTACAGTATGTGATAATTGTTATATTTAGTTTCTCTTTTGAGAAGTTGGGAGGGGAACATGCCAGTTATGAAATACCGTTTTTATTTCAACCCTTACAGAAATGTTGCTTAAGAAAAAATAGAACAAAATTAAATTATGAATGCTGCTGAGTGGGGCAACTGTCACCAGCAAATTCCCACAGCCATAATGACCAGGAGTTCAAGAGCACATAACTGGACATGTTCTCTCTGAGTGAGAAGGTCGACCGTCCCTCATCCCCCACATCACGCACTGTTATGCTAGCTAAAGTGGGCATCTGTTGGCTGATGTAACATGATTGGAAGTGTGTGTTCTCCTCCAAGTGTACTGAAGCTGTATGATGATGGTGCAATATCGGTGGATCAAATAGACATGGTGGAGTGTCACATGACTGGGTTAAAGCACATTCATCCACTGAACTTGCTAGCATTGAGTGATGGGGAGACCAATTGGGAATTGACAGTGGCTAAAGCAGAAAATTGGCTCAAATAAATATAAAAATAAAATGATATGAGGTGAGATCTGGTAAGAGTTACAGTCGTCTTGGGATGACACCGGCATAAGTGGTTGCTGGCTCCTTGCAGTCAAAAGGTCTTGATTCCCAGTTAGAGTCAATTGAAAAATGCCTCAAGGTGTGACTGTGTGAATGTGTTTATCTGTGTCCTGCGATGGACTGGCGACCTGTCCAGGACGGCTCCATCACCCTCCGTGCGATAGGAGTGGTAGTGGCCTAATGGGTAAAACACTCGCCTATGAACCTGATAATCAAATCCCACTTACTACCGCTGTGTTCCTGAACAAGACTCTTAACCCTGAGGGACTGTGCCTGTAACTAATGATTATAAGTTGCTCTGAATAAGGGCATTTGCCAAGTGCCAATAAGCAGCTCAGATAGTGATTGAATTGACATACAGTGGTTGTTGCTACTGCTGTTTTTTTTTACAGGCTTTTATTGATCTCTGTTATGGTTCATGATGTTTAATGTTAATTAAAATACCTAGAAAATAGTATCAAATGCCAATCATTTCTATTTATGCATGTAGACATTGAGTAGTAATGGTGTGATTCTTAGTGATAAGTGGTCACTCATGTGGCAACAAACTTTTCCCATTTACTTATAAGTACATGGAAAGGCTTTGATGTCAACAATGCCACAAGGATGACTTACTAGAACGCACTGGGTTTATTTAGCCAGGGGATTCCCATGAAAAAAGCAAGACTGAGCCAAGAATACTCTTCACCCACCAATGCTAACATCAACATCTCTGTTAATCAGCATCTGGACTCAGACACAAAAGAATACTCTGTTCATTGGCCACGACTTAAAGTGGATAAGCAGAGACATGCAGCCATGTGCGCGTGTGTGCCATCTCCCCTACGCTTTCCAGTGAGATTTCGAAACGGTATTGAGCCCATCTTTTCAGAAATCCCCACGCTCAACTTTAGAAGTCGGCCAGAAGGGGTGAAAAAATTTTTTTTTTTAATTTTCTTCTAAATTCTTTTTTTCTGAAATTGTGTTCTAAGAGGTCTTGCGGTGGTATTATTTCAAATAAATGAATTGCTCAAAAAAAAAGCCCCCACCCATCAAACCTTCACATCAGCCCACGCTGTTAGTGGGGAAACCTACAGCTGGCCCACCCACCTCTCCACATGCAGTATCGATACTGAGCACTGCTTGATCAGAGCACACTCTGAGAGCACATGTTCTCAGATGAGGCTGCGTTGTTTGTGAGAGTGTGTGTGCGTGTGTGTACGTGTTTGCGTGGCAGATTTGGGGCATTCCATTTTGCTGCTCAGGGTGTTTCAGCCATCGCCTTAGACCGTACCGGTGGAAAAGGGTCAGAGAAGAATCACGGCCCCAGTGCTTCGAACAGTCATCGGAACAATCAAGTCAGATTTATACAGAACCTCGAAGCATCCAAAACTACGCCTCTTTCTTCTCGTATGACCCAACTTTTGGCCTCTCTGCCTGGGTAATTGGGCAGAAATGAGCTGTTGCGGTTTGAATAAATAAAGTGTTGGCCATGCTTGAGCAGGAACACTTAATGTTCGGCATCTCGCTTCTGCAACACTTAACCACCATGTAAGCAGTGTGTGTGCTGTCAGCAACCTCAAAAGAATAGAAGCCAGCCTACAAGTTCTCATCTTTTTCCCATGGATTTTATTATTTGTCCTAGAGACTTCTAGGAAATACTGAATTCTTTTTTTTTTCCTGCCTAAAAATGTGACCAATTTTCCCTAAAGTGTATGGAATGAGCACAAGGCATGACTTGCACTTGATCCAAACTAAACCAAGCAGTAATGGTCCGTCATCCTACTGATCAAGCTGTAGCCCGTTGGCCATGAATGCTGAAGGTCTGCTTTCCTGAAGACGTTATTTCGTCTGAGCCAGATCACCAGTCCATTTATGTAGATCAGAGGTGTTAAATTCTTGTTTGGCTCAGTTTTGCAAAGGTTGGAGAGATGAGCTGATAGCAAAGGGCTGGTAAGTTGGAAGAGAATATGTCATTGTTACCATTTAGACTGATGGAAAATGTGAATTCTCAGGATATCTCCTAGATAAAGAATTACTGAAACAGCATGACATTTTTCTAGATGGGGAAAAAACATGATTGGATGCGATTGTTAATGCGTTATATTTGTGGGTGGGGGGAGGGGGGGGGCCTTTTTTTTTTTTTTTTTAATCAAAAAAATCTAGAAAAAGATGGAATTCGAAACTGGATTCCTCAAATAGTAACAACTATTTTTTTAAATTTAGTTATTTATTTTAATCTCTACCTAAAAGGGACACGCAGTGTGTTGTACTTACCATCACTCCTAGCTTTTCAGCTGTGCTTCTCCAGATATTTTATACTGTTTTCTACAGGTGCATAGCTTTTTGCAAATCGTACAAGTTTTGTTCCCCATGAAGATAAGCTGCTTCCATTTGTTTGGACTTCAATCCCGCAATGGAGCCCTAATTTTTCAGCCTACATTTTAGCGCATCTGCACAACACAGGAAATCAAGCTAACTTTGCAGCATCACAGTTTGTCGTTGTTATATTCGATTTGAAGGACAGGATTAATATGTGTTTCTAAAACTTTGTACCTTTTTCAGTAAGAATAGGCCTTTGGATTAATGTCACAGTATCGTTATTTGAACCAGCAAGGCTACACATGAGATAATTACATTGCGTGTCAACATTAGATGTGTCACTCATTTTGATGCATTGTGTGGGACGAGCGCAACATTGGTAAAGAAAGAAAAGACTTTTTACTTTGTCATGGCCATGTCTTCATAATTAGCTGGTTAAAGGGTAACGATGACATACTCTCTTCCAGCTTATCAGCCCTTTGCTATCAGCTCATCTCCATGACCTCTGAAATCTTCTACATTTCAGTTCAGTTATGTCTTTGCTGGAAGACCTTAGTAAAAAGGAAATGTGGTAGTACTAAAGACGTCTATCTTCTAACTCATTTACTCCTATTATATATTGTTTTCTGCAAGTTTATCGTTAGCTTGTCTGTTGTAAAATTTTGTTCCTCATCCAGATGAGCTGAATTGATTTCTTTGTTCTTTTTTTAAAGACTTCAGCCCCACAAGGAAGCCCTGATTTTTTAAAATGTATTTTAAAATGTATTTAATTTATTTATTTTGGTCACCCTGAATTTGACCACATCTTCATAACACTGGACATCAAGTTAGCTTTGATTTATCCTGAAGATGACATTGACTGGCATCTTTAAAAGATTTGGTTTGGAAACGCACTACAAAGACCCAGATCCTGATGGTTCAGAGCAAGTGCAAGATCACAACACCTCTACTGTAAAGCTACCTGAAAGTTCCACAAATAGAGCACAGATGCCACAACATCCCCTCCTTTCAGAGCTGGTTTTAAGGCTTCCTGTTAAGGCTTTAAGCCTTCCTGTTTTGGTTTAGAGTACCGTCAATCTCGCCAATGACTGATGTGGGGGTGCCATCGACCGTGTCTTTTGGTACACGCTTTGAATCTGAGTTCAACCCGTACCCTCACCCAAACGTGTGGGCTTTAGAATACTCAGAAACCTGGCTGTGCTTCACTACTTTCATTTCTTCCTCAGTTGCATCAGGTTCAGTGTTACAGGTTCCTGACTCTTTGGGCTGAACTGGTGGGTAGAAAAGACCCTTGATGCTTGAAGTAGTCTAGATATGCTTATTGCTAAAGCGCATGCTTATCAGTGCAACACATCCTCTACAGAAAACACACATTTTACTGCACAGTCACTGTTTGTATGCTGACTTTATTTATACAAATAACGCATAAAACATGATTTATGCGATAGCTGATACATTTCATACTTGTTAAATGTTGAAAGATATATCGTTTGCAGAAGATGCCATATTTAGGTTTATTCCCTGCAGAGGATGTGAAAATCAACAAAATTTCATTTGGACATATTCGGATATGATTCATTTAAAAAAAAAAATTTTTTTAAAGGCATGGCATGGGTAGAGACTTGTGCCACAGTATATCGATGTCACTTTTCTAAACCCATAAAATAAACCTATAGACCATGGCTTAGCATTTCCTTACACGTAATTGAGTGGTGGCTGATAGCAAAATTAGAATATCAAGACTTTATTAGTACACCCAATATATATTAAGTAAATCACAACATTTAATTTTTCTGAGATTTGACAAGTTGGTACAGACCAAAAGAGCCAGCAGTACCACATTTTAAAAAAATAGAAATTAGTTTTTAATGATTTTTAATAATTTTTTTATGATTCAGCTTTTAATTTTTGTGATAATTTTTTTGTAATTGCAGTTGGCCACTGTTATTTATGTATTCATACTATACTCAAAGTTTATCACAAAATTGATAAATTATCATCATATTGCCCACCTTAGCCAGTTATTTAAACAACTACAAATGAACCTCCAAATTTTTTTCAAGGTTTCAAGTGTGGTGGGTCCCTGGAACTTCACTCTGGAAGGTGACTGTGACTGACAAGAGTGCGCCATATAGCTAAAGTAGTGTTAATGTATTTCAGGGTTTGTTTTTTGTCAAACAATCCCTTTATATGTAGAGGTGGGCTTGCAGTAACAAGTCAGTATTCCTACACAATATAACACAACATCTGCATATAGCTTTCATGACAAGTGACATAAATCTACATAAATGCTTATTCTAAAAAATGTTGTCAATTTGAATAAGCCTTTATGAATTAAAAGTTTATGTCACTTGTCATAAGAGGCTGATGTAGACATCCTGAGTACTGGTCTTCAGTGAGGTGTCACTGGGCCTGCTCCTGAGCTCGCCCCCATGATCCGCATGTGTAGTGAGACACCTGTGGGCGTCTAAGCGAACCTCTGTAGATCCGCAGCACGGCCGTGTTTCTGAAGTGGGTGAATTCCCCCTCACGTCATAATGAGAGTGATCAAGGGGACGCACCCACCCTCCGTGAGCGAGAGAGAGAGAGAGAGAGAGAGAGAGTGAACACAAGCTTAAGGGGATATAGCCATGTTCACCTTTGTGCTCTCAAACGTTGGTGTGCTTGAGCATCGCAGCGTGGTTGAAGTCTTCAGGTGTGCATCATGATTCAGTGAGGCCCTTCCTCCTGCTTTTCTCTGTATTAGTGCTGAGCCTGAGGTGCTGAAACAGTATCTGTTTCAGTTAGATTGATAAGTAATGCCACATCATAGCCAGTATTTTTCTTAGAAAATTATGTCTCTGAAGATTATCTTAAGATATCATTAAGATTTAATATCATTTTATTTGTTGCCCTTTGTCTGTTATTCTGCTTCCGTTGAACCTTTCTGCTGTTACACAGTACCCTGTTTTTTGGCGAAACCGCCCTTGTAACGGTTATCCTGTTATTACGTGTACGTGCATCTTGTTTTGTGGATTTAAACGGTCAAGGAGGTTAGTCATATAGAGCCATGTGGAGCCCCGCCCAGTTGACTCTCTTCCACCTGCTGTGCCAAATCAAGATTTGGTATGAGTGGATGAGAGGGGCGTGGCTTCTTTGAGGGTGATGCTGACTTTGTCAGGTGTGTGTGTGTGTGTGTGTGTGTGTGTGTGTGTCACCATCAGTGACCTGTCGTTACCCTCTGACCCTCTGCATGGCCCTCAGCTACAGCCTGTCAGAGCCTGATCAATGTGGTTTGCTTATTGAGCACATTATGTCTGTGTGGGTGAGGATTACTCATTTTTGTAATTAATGGGAATCAGCCCTAACTTTGCCAACATGTTCATACGGGAACACTTGCCATACTTGTTGCAATAAACTATTAAAAACATTGGTTGTCTAATCGGAAGCCCTGTGCCATGAGCAAAAATCCAGCCGATGATGCACACATAATTAGAGACTCATGTTATATCGTAACAGATATCTGTTTGGAAGATAACCATGATAACCATCGGAGTTTTCTGAGCACATATTGTATTACTCCAGTACAAGCTAATACAAGTACAAGCTGATAAACCTGACTACAAAACAACATTGACATGTAAAATACAACAAATGTGAACCTGTAGTTGGAGGATAACATTATAATACAAAAAAAAAAAATTGCTTAACAAAATTAAGCAAATGAAATTATCACAATAACATCTAGGAAACACCTGCGTTATATTTATCGCTTGAGTTTATGCTGTTTGAGCTTGTGACAGTTTAACTTTTACGCACAGTTGACTACTGGCAAATCATATCAGTCAGTATGGCATGTCTCAAAAAATTTGAGGAAAACGGTTAAAATCACAGATATAAATGAACAGCAAAATTATATTGGCTGATATTGACTCCTTTTTTTTTTTTTTAAAGACCCTAGCATGAACAGAGCAGCTAGTCTTGTGGGGTGATCTCATAACGAAAGGTGATCTCATAACGAGAATACACAAGGATAATAAGGATACACTCCTTATAAATCTCAAGCCCAAGTTTCTCTACTAAATGTGCTTTCATTGTCTGGAACACAGACAATAACTGAAGCAAAACAAGCTATCTAGCGATACTCTGCCCCGACTGGTGGGTCAGGTGAGCCAGCCTTCTCTTAAACTGTCTCTTAAACTGCTCCAAACCCCTATGACTATTTAACCTCACCCCCCTCCTCATAGGTCAAGAGGCTAATGTTACTGCTCCCAGCGTTTCCCTCGACTTTCCAGTGTCCTGGGCTGCATGGCATGAGGTCAACACTGGTAGCAATGACTAAAAGATGATGGAGAGACGGCAGCCGTTGTGCTCTTGCCAGCAACAAACAGTGGAGCCATTCATGACATCATACCCAGTAGAGCCTGCCAGATTGTCGAGCCCGGAATGCAGTGATTTCGACTTGGCTGCGGAACATGCAGTCCAGGAGTGTGTAAAAATGATGAAAGGATGAAGTTGCACTGAAGATCAAGTTGATTATTTCCTTAGAAATAAGTCTTGCACCCGCCAGATAATGGCAAAAAAATGACATGTGCACACACGCCTACACTTTAGTACACACTGCTGTAGGAGGAGACTCATTAGTCCTTGTCTGACCATTTGAACTCCTGACTGCCATCACATTTCTCAGACAAAATGATGGATAGTTCTCGGGACACTTCTCTGGGTGACAGGCCAGTACAAGTCACCCATAGTTCATCTGTGAACATTGCTGCTCGTTTTGCCCCACCCTTGTTGATACATCTTTATTTCTCTGCTTATAGGTGACCCAAAGAAATACCAGGTGGTGATCCATGGGATCGAGCCGCTGTTGGAGACGCCCATCCAGTGGCTGAGCGAGCACCTGAGCCATCCGGACAACTTCCTCCACATCTGCATTGTTCCAGCACCAAGCGACTGAGCCGTGGGCCCTGGTACGAAATCAGGAGTTTGGACAATCATCAAACTGCTCGAATGTGGCTTTGCCTTGTCCCTGACAGTTTTGTTTTTCGGAAGAACTTTACTTTTTCCACACTTACTGCATTCACATTTGTTTGTCGGCCTCACCTTGGAACCCGTTGGACACAAAACTCTTCCAAATTGTCGGAATGAAAGGATACCACTCGACTGATTTGTCATGCATGCCGTAGGGATGTAAATAACAAACCGTTTGCCATCCGGTCAATCATTTTTAGCATCCAAACTGTATATGAGTAAACGTTATATAACAAACTAACCTAGTAGTAACAGTAATGTGCACTTAATTGCTTGGAAAAATAATCACTATGTCTGTTTGCGATTTTGTTTGAGGGAAACAATTGATGATTTTTAAACCAGATTTAATACTTCATGCTTACTGTTCTAACCTGAGTTACCTGTTACTATTGACACAAAAGTTACACCAGCTTTTAGGATATTTACATCCCTGGTATGTGTCTCTACAAACTTCTACCCAAACATTTTACAGTTCAGACTACATCCTCTCTCCACTTTGCCTTAGGTTTCATACTCCCGTCTCATTTGTACCTTTTGCACTGGCTCAATGCGACCATGCGCCATTGCAGTATCTCAGCAGAGCCTCATATCTTTCATCCTCTCCCCGACTCTCTCATCATGACTAACATGCTGCCAATGCTCTTAGATCTTCTGTCTGCGCTCGGTTAATTATCAGTTTGAATCCTGTTTGTCGTTAAATGAGACCACTAAACTGCTGTACTCTGCCAAGCCTTCTCGCGGGGGGTAATTACCAACTCAGTTTATGGACGCATACAGGGGGTAGAAGGAGGTGTGAAAAGTACGAATGGAATTATGTTTTGTCTTTTGGCAGCCGCCGTCATACCAGAAAAACAGGAAAGGAATAGAAAGGAAAGACCGATATAGTAGAGCTTTGGCCTGATGATGTCACACACCAAGATCCACAAGCGTACGACTGAGAAGAGTCACCAGAGCCCCCTTGAGAAAATGCGGGGGCTCTGTCTGGTACTCAAGAAGCATCATCCAGGATGGATGCCAGTAGTTCAGTTCTGACTTCGCTCAATTGAAGCAGTGGGTCTGCCAAAAATTACATTTAATACAATCCCCCCCCCCTTTAGCTTAAATGTGGTCGATTCAGCAAGTCATTGCACAGTTAAAAGTACATCATTTAATCTTGTATTTGATTTGTATCGAAACACTGCCACAGTTGTAATCTGGCCAGTGAGGTCATCATAAAATCTTATTTATCATTTTGCCTTTCTTGTAAGAATATTGTAAGATTGTTTCTTATTTTTAGACCTTTTTCACTTGTCATTTTGTCTTTAGTGGCAGATAATTATGCTTGTATTGAGCAACATTTACAAAATTGGGTGGCAAGAACATAAGATAAAGTTACTTAAAAGTAAAAAAATTAAATCTAGAAATAGGTTGATCTTATACTCGTACAGCAGTCTCCTAATGAGAAACATCACAGATTACACAAGACTTTTATTTAACTCGTGTGACATATGTCATACAGTGTCAAATACCAAATGAGCAAATCTGTTTATGATTACTTGATTTAGAAATGTGATTTGAGTACTGTTTGGCCAGGGAGTCGTTATAAGCTTGTCGTGGAGCTCCACTGCAAAAATGAAGAAGCAAGCTTCAAACACTAATGACTATTAATTCAATAATGAAGCCCTAATTAAACTAATATTAAGTAAGTGAATGTAAAATCATGTAGACTGTAATGGATCTTTTCCTATTGTATTCATTCAAGATTAACATTATGAATGGACATGGAACATGTCTTGCCCCTGGAGTCCCTTAACCCAAATTTGCAGTGGTTAGCTCTATTTCAGCATATCTGTCCATCATAGGAGAAGTGCATTGTAATCTTTGAAGCCGGGTGAGTCGGAGGTCAGCCTGCCAGGGGCAGTTATACTGAAAATTTAGCTGATAGGAGACAATATCTCCTCTGCCTTGGGTTTAAAGCCTCCAGCAGCCTCACTGTGCTTGTAACTCTTTAGGCTGACTGACATTTGTTTGTGTTTAGTTTGTTTGGAAGGGATGGTGGAAGTTGTTGGGGTGGGGGGTGCAGACGATTAGCAGCTGAGAGTGATTATTCGCTTATAGGAATGAGTGAGTGTACTCACCCAGACACAGACAGACCGCACGGCTTCCGCCGTCACCGGGCCGCTTCTCAGCAGACCCAGTCCAGAAGACCATGCAGTTCGTTTAGGAGGCGCATCTTGAGTTTGTTTACCAAGTGGGGTTTTTTTTCTCTTTAAACATGGGCTCCAGACTCCCTGTGTGATTCAAATTAACATACGGAAATAGTGCTAAAATGCATCCCTGCACTCTTTAACACTCCAAGTCACTTTTTCTTTTCACGCAGTGGCTTGTTTTTCTGTCTTTTGCTACAGTTAACTTTAAAAAAAAAAAGCTTAACATATGATTAAAGGATATTTTGTAACTACACAACGTTGCCTTTGATTCTTTAGACGGTTGATGCTTGCCTCTGGAAACACACTCAGACTGTGGATTTATAGATTAGCCTGTAGATATTCAAAGGGTAATCTCATGGAAAACCTTTTTTTTTTATTATCATTGATGTAGCTGAGTAAAAGTAATTAAGTAAATGTATCCAGTTTCAGTAATATTCGAGGTAAATCTTTCAAAAATAATGCTTAAATAAGAAAGTACAATTGACTGAGTATTTTCCATCCTTGATGACTGTTTTTCATACAATCAAAAACAAGAATGCGCACATTTCAAAGTTGCCGAAGTCTTTTGAATTTGAGGAATTTAGTCCTAACTTGATAGATTCTATCAAATGACACCAGGGTTCCAAAATGCATGGCAGCCCATCAGAAAAAAAAGGCACAAAAAAACTTTTGTGCAAACGTTTGAATGCTCCCCAGTCAAATTGTGTGCTTTCATACTACACATCCTCTACCAGGAACAAGCTTTAAATACATGTTTGCTCCAAACGTGCGGTTGGAACACACAGAGTGGACTGTCTGGTGAACTCAAAGGACTGGTTTACAGATTGCTGCTGTAGAGAATGTGTACATACTTTCACTTTTCACTTTCAATAGAGCAAATTTAACAAGGGGTGCCCAGACTTTCGGATATGTCAGTCTGCAAGTCACAGTTATGAAATATGAAAAGAATGAAAAAGCTTTTTTAAGGCGTAAAAAGAGATGGAAAATGATCATGTAGAAATTCATTTTGAATGTTTTGAGTACATACCATGCAAATGTCATATAAACTATTATATATGTGTATACACAGTAACCCCCCGCTTTAATGTGGTTCAGCAGTCGTGGCTCCAGTCCCATCGCGTTTTTTTTCTTCTGAGAACCGAACTAATAATTGCTCTTTGAAACCTCTGCGCTATTGCAGAAACTGCAGATATCCTCCGGGTTATTATTATTTTTTGCTTTTCTAACGTCCAGGCCTTGTCCACCATGCCCCCTCGTTCTGGGTTGTTCATGTTTGAGCGCAGCGCATAGTAACCCAGCACGAGGACGAGGGGGCGTGGCAGACAAGGCCTGGACGTCACAGCAAATTATACTTTTTCATGCATATTAGTGCTAAATTATGAAGAAAAATATAATTTACTCATTTTGTAACATAAATATTAATGTAAATTCAGCTACATTTTCAGATAAAAAAATAACTAAATTTTTTGATACTGTCAAGAACACAAAGTATGCGTGTCTTGGGATGGTGAAATACCGATGTACTCAGAGGCGGGAGGTTTGAAAGTAGCCAATCTGAGAACGATATTTATTTCTCCTTGCTGCTGATTGGCTGCTGCCCTGTGACACATCCCTCACATCTGCAGTCCAAAATTTCCCCCGTGGAGTGTCTCAAGTGTTCTCGTGTTTTTTGTTTTGTATTTCTGTATTTTTATTACTGTAAATTAAATTTATTTATTACTATATTACTACAGTACAGTCTATATAGGGGTAATATCGGTATTTTATATTCTAGCACTGCAGGAGACAGCAGTTCAGTGTACACTGTACAGTACTAATATCGGTTTACCTTTACATGCATTAAGCTGAGTTTAAAATGAAATTAAAGTGGTTTGGGAGCATATTTGGGGGCATATTTAGGGTTTACACTATAAAAATAGGCATTTTTAGGCATTTTTTTAACCACATCACAAATTTGTATTTTATCACTATTTGTGGGTGCTCTTTGAACGTAACAACCACGAATGTCAGGGGTTTACTGTATATTCATATTCTGTGGACAAAAATATGTGGATAGTTGACCTTCAAACCAATAAGACCTCATGGTCCCAGGGCATTAGCATATATATATATGTGTGTGTGTGTGTGTGTGTGTGTATGTGTGTTGTAGTAAAATCTAATTATCTATACTTACATTGCAAGATTAGAATGTTTCTTTTCTCCTGTACAATCCAGTTACAATTTTGTGTGTAGAATATTTGATCGAATATAAATATGCACATACCGGAATGGGCACTCATGGTCCTTTCAATGAGCTCCATTGACCACACTTTGTAATTTTCAATTGCAGACTGTAGTCCATCTATTTCTCTTCATCTTGTTCATTAGTGGCCAGGACCCTCACAGGGCCCACTAGTAATAGTGTCTAAAGGCACTTTCCTACAGGTTTACAGGAACCATGCTGTATCTAAACTGTACTGGGATAGCATAGATGTTGTATCACGCTTGGATCTCCCAGTGTATCTCGGTTTGGTAACAGAGTTTCCGACTCAGTTCTCTCCACAGTTTATGGCTGTTTGTCGTGCCAAAACCGCGTCCATGGAGTCGAACCAGCGAAAAGTTTTTTTAGTCAGAGCCGCTTTTGTTATTGTGGTCTTTTATAATTTATTGTCTTGTTTAAGTTTTTCATTTTTTCTCTTCATTCTTAATCCGTGTGATGAAAACCGAACCCAGAGAACTTGTTAGTGATGTCCTGGATCACCTTCATGTTTCTCACAGAGTTAAAGATAAATCTGTTAGCGTCATAGAAAACTCCCAAACACACAGTAGAGCTTGAACTTCATCAACTTCCCAGTTAGTTTGCATCGCCATTGTTTGGCTCGAGCAGTAAAAAAAAAACAAAACACTGGCCTCTTTCCAAGTGTTGTCATGACAACATTTTTTGACTAATAAGAAAGCAATGATGCATTCAGCTCAACTGCAGCCCACTTTTAGTACCCGTGATAGCACAGGTACGGGTCACTTTATTTGTAATGAAAAAACATTTGTTCACAGTGGCAATGGAAAAGTACCATAATAGAGTCGACAATAAGTGTTTAAAAACTCCAGCAGCACTACCATGTCAGTGTCAGTGCTGAGAATGGGCTGCCAATCAGACCATACCCGCTTATTGGTGGTCCTGTGGGGGTCTTGATCACTGATGAATGGGGCAAAGGGTGAATCATACCGAGAAACAGATGGACTACAGTCTGTAATTTTGAACTATAAAGTGCACCTGAATGGTCAGTGAGGCTGATAAAGTGGTAAAAGAGTGTAGACCTCATACTTTGGCATGCCTGTGTATAGTTTTGCGTAAACAAAAGTACTGCCAAAATAGGTTAATTATGAGGCAAACTTCATTACTGGATGTATTTTATTTATGTATAACTGATGTATACATTTGAAAAGAGTAAATTCAGTGTGCGACTTTTTTTTAAGTGTATAAGGGCTGCACACAGCAAATCATCCCACTCATGAAACAATACTCATGCTCCGGTATGCAATTTTAACACGTTAAAAATAAAGGTGTCAAAAGGATCCTTTTGAGTGGAAGCACGACTTTTGGTTTCCTAAAGACCAATGGTTGACCGTCAGGACCTTTACGTGATGTGGATGTTCTTCACGCTTTAAAAACGTTCTTCTCATTTACAGCAGTGACCCTTCGAAGACCTGCTAATGAAAAGGTTCCCTGGGGAAGCAAAAGTTGTTCACTTACAGCATCGCTCTGAAGAAACCCTTCTTTGCACCTTTATTTTTAAGACTGTAGTCTTCCATGGGGTTCATGACATATTGCTGAGATATAGCGTACCTCAGCTTTGCATGAGACTGTTCGGGATGAAGTCCAGAAGTTGTGTCTGTCGTTCTTGATCTTGCAGCTGGACGTCACAGTGGTCCATGTTGAAATTTGACCAGAGATATGCCTTTTAAATTGCGCAGGCAAATTGAATTGGATTCGGTTGAACCTGAAACCTCAATCTCTCCTCACTAAATTGAGAATCTTTAGACATAATGAGGCTGTTCACTCTGGTAGTTTTTTTTATTGCTTCTGTAATGGCACCCTGTCCCCTTCATTCTCCCACAGGCTACGCTTAATGTGTTGCTAAAGCTTGCTAATGTTGGGTAAGGCTTTAGTTGCCTTTGGGGGTTCGATTAGTACGTGTCATCCTTCTTGTGAACGGTAAACAAAATGCATGCTGATTTGGGAACAGGATTGCGCTGTTTGGGTGTTTTTTATGGGTGCAAAATGTATGTAGGTCTGATTAGTGTTGGGATTTTGTGTTTTCAGGATAGTCTTGATGTGGAGGATGACATGTCAACAGCAGAGGTAAGGTTTCACAAACTAATTCAGATTAGAAAATGCAGATTAGGTCATTTAAATGAGTTCATCAGTAGACTTGGGTGATTAGAGTCAACAGTCTTGATCAATGAGGGCTCCCGAGTGGTACAGCGGTCCAAGTGTTGGCCCAGCATCGGATAAGATGGGTAGGATGGTCCTCCATCTCCCAAATCAAGCGCAATGGTAGCCGGTGTGTTATTGGTGGTTAGTGTTCCCCTCCAAGCGTGTTGAGCTTTCCAATGACATTGCATTAGCACCAGTTAAGAAAAATATGGAGGAAGCACATGCTAAGCTTTACCCTCGCAGCGTTGGTAGTATCATATAATGGAGTAGTCCTAGCTAGCAGACACAAGAAAATTAGGTAAAAACAAAGAAAAAACAGTTAACTAAAATAATAGCTGTCTTGATCAATGTTTGGCCGAGTTGTCGCTTAATAACATGCATGTTAATTACACGTGTAAAAAAGTTGTCCACTGGTCAGGCTTAAAAACAGCCAGCCATTTTTGGAGCATCTGCAGCAGTGCAAATTTTGAAATATAATAAATGCACAAGCACAAAATTGTGATTCACTGCAAAGGCAAAGTCTCATCTGAATGCAGTAAACCATGCAGCACCGCCATGTGGTCAAATCATATAATGTGGCTTGTTGAAGAAAACAATAATTAATTATGGCATATTTGTAGACTACTTTAAGAGCTTCAACTTTTTTCAAAATCTTAAGAAAAAGATCTATTCTCGACATTGCCAAACCTTACTTAAGGGTTTCACAGACATGGACACGTTGATCGTGTTTCTTTCTCGCCACTGCAGATCGCAGAATGGGAGGAGCAACAGCTGGACGAACCTGTCGATTTCAACAACTGTAAGATAGACCCAGCCCCCTTCCAGCTTGTGGAGCGCACATCTTTACATAAAGTAAGCTCATATCACCTCGTCCCTTGTTCTGTTTGTGTATTTTCATATTAAAGGCTTCATATCATCAGAGAGAAGGACCCCTCACTTCAAAGGGGCTTGTTAGCTTTGAACTGGGTTTTCTTAAAGGCGCTGAGAAGAGTTTTGCTAAGTGTCTGGGTGGAAAACAGCCTTGTTTGAATACAGAAAAAACACTCAGACTGTCTGCGGATTCGCGCTTTGATGTAAGAGGAGTTTTGGTGCGGATCTCTTTAACTGGGCCTTTCATTTGTTGTTTTTCTGCTTGTCAATCATAGACACACACCATTTTCTCCCTTCTCGGTCTGGATCATGCTTATGTGACGAGTACTGGGAGGCTTGTTGGAGTGGTCTCATTAAAAGAGGTGTGTTTTTTTTAAATTATTTTTATGATTTTTTTATTGATCATACAAGTTGAAAATATTTAACTTACAGAATACTGTACCACTATATAGAAAAAAAAAACAAATTTCAAGGTTCAGTTTGAGATATATTCAGTAATATGTACACGTGTGTATAAAAGTAAGAAAAAAAGAAAGATCGACAGATGGATAGATAGATAGATAGATAGATAGATAGATAGATAGATAGATAGATAGATAGATAGATAGATAGATAGATAGATGGATAGATAGATAGATAGATAGATAGATAGATAGATAGATAGATAGATAGATAGATAGATAGATAGATAGATTTTTATTAAAACATACAAACAAAATAAACAATGATAGACATCTTAATTTTGTCTAATAAAAATGTTCAATATTATATATTGTGTATATGTTGATGTATTTTTTATTACTATGCATACGTTCGGTTTCATAGCTTGACAAAGAGCCCATACTTCCACTGAACCTGTCTTACATTTACAGACTGTGGTCCATCTGTTGCTGGGCAGTTTATCAGCCCCCTGTCCCTCATTCATCACTGGTCTGTTTCTAACCACTAGGGTCACCAAAGACCAGATATTAATTCTTAGCACAGCAGTGACACTGAAATGGTATGGTTGTGTGTGTGTGTGTGTGTGTGTGTGTGCGTGCGTGCATGGTACTGGTATAAGTGTATCCAGTACAGCAGTATTGCTGGGTTGTTTTTCCACACGTCAGTGTCACTGTTGAGAGCGGTATGAAATAAATTGTGGGGGGTTATTGTTAGTGTAAATGTACAATAATAAATTGTCAGTGTTCAGAATTAACCGTGTAGTTTATGGGGATATTGTTAGTCAGTGTACAACAATAATTTTATGGGGTTCACATACATGTATGGTGAGATCAGAGGGTCATGGGTTCAAAAGCCTCGCGCAAGATACCGCCCCCCACACTTCCCCCCCGGGCGCCCCTCATTGGTGGCTGCCCTCTGCTTCACTTGGTGAATGGGTTCAGTGCAGAGGAAGAATTTCACACTGTTCACACTGTGTGCTGTGGTGTGTTCATGTGTGACTATAAGGGGCCGCTTGACTCTAAACATGTAGTTTAGCGGCTTATTGTTAGTGCACAATAATGTAAAAATTAACATAGTTTTTGGGGTTATTGTCAGTCAGTGCACAGTAATAAAAATGTCCAATAATAAACATGTAGGTTATGTGGCTATTGTTAGTCAGTGTATAAAAATACATATGTAGTTTATAAAATGAATGCAAATAAACTTGCTTGTATTTCGTCCTCCTGTTTGTGCCTGCAGCTGCGGAAGGCCATTGAAGGCTCGGTGACAGTAACGGGGGTGAAGGTCCGCCCCCCGCTGGCTAGTTTCCGTGACAGCGGCACCAGCAGCAGTGTTTCCGAGGTTACCGAGCTCCACAAGCTCTGGAGTCGCCATAGGAGCCTGTCATTGCCACGGGAACCAAACCTCCCAGACCTGGGGGACCAACTGGAGCAGCCGTCCGAGGGCAGCCTGGTGAATGAGACGGACTGCACTGAGCTGTCCAGTCAGAACAGCCCTTTACACACGGACGACCAATCAGAGATAACCTACGCTGATGCCACGCCCTCAGAGGAGCAACAGTCAGAGCTGCACTGCGACCATGACTCCGCCCTCCACCACGAGGACTTCTCAGAAATGGCCAGCGAAGACGGTTTGGTCCAAAACGATGAACTTCCATGTGAGGGGAGTCCCTCGAATTCTGGAAACCGGCCGGAATGACGGCTGGCTTTTTATTGGTAATGCACACCACATATATTCTAATAAGCAGCTTTTCGTGAATTCAGGGTGAGGAGGCCATGTGGAAGGAGCATATCGTCGCTGTCATATCCAAGCCTCGTACCTCCTCGGTCCTGAAAACACCAGCGTCCCTTTACGTTGGATGAACGGTGGTCCAAAAACGACTGAGGTCTCATTAGATGTGCATTAAAGTCGTGAATTGTGATGTCGTAGTCATGGAGATGCGAGGTTTTCTTGCGACAGCAACGATGCCAGCAGCGAAGCACACAATGTCTACTCTTTACTGACCCTACCCACTTTTAAGTGTGTTTGAGTGCAGACAGGTTGCGGTATGAGTTTGTATTTCCGAGTGAAATGAAGACGTTTTGAATGTAAAGACGCCACAGCATGAATTCGTCTCTGTGAACACGTCGGTAATGTCATACTCAACATGCGCTATCGTGTCAGCATGAACGCCGTGCTGTGAGAGCAGAAAGGAGAAGGAGGAGACGGTGTGTGTGTGTGTGTGTGTGTGTGTGTGTGTGTGTATGTGTGTGTGTGTGTGTGTGTGTGTGTGTGTGTGTGTGTGTGTGTGTGTGTGTGAGCAAATGTTGCGTGTGACTCAGCTGCACCTAGCCCACGTACCCATCTGGAGCTGACACTTTTAATCTAAATAAGATTGTTTCTGAGAGCTAAGCTACAATTTCTCTCCAAATATAGCCCCTAGTAGCCCATTAAGTCTGAAAACAATAGGGGGGGTTCAGGACATCACCATAGGATACAAGAAAATGAAGCACTGCTTACAAAAAATGACAACATTAATGCATTAATGTAGGGAATGTATCTAATATTTCTCTCTGAGACTGTTGTAAGAACATGTGACATCACAGTCATAACAAAACATGAGTTTATTTTTTGTGTAACATTTTATAATGAATAAACGAAACATGTGGAATCAAATAGTTTAATCCATGTTTCATTAACGTGGATTAAAGTAAGTTTTCCTTCTTATGATTCTGGAAATAAAAAGTTAATTATATACACAAACAGTATATAATGCTGTATTATATACAGACACACACACACACACACACACAAGTAATATGTGCTGTTTGTATCTGTGTGTATGTACTTATAGTATATAATACGGTACTATTAAACTATTAAACTTAGTGTTAAACTATATATACACTTAGTATTATGAGTGTATTAGTATCAGTGTATATTACATACTTTATTATACACTGTATGCACAACAGTCTCATTGTAAGAAATATTGTACGAAAGATATTCTGCCTACATTTATAATGCTTCAACTTGCTAAGATACTTTTTGCAGTGTGGAAACAGTGCTAGGACAGAGGACGGAGCACGAGGACGAAATGTTAAGAGTAAGAGACACGAAGTGAAAGTAAATGATCCGTCACTCAGCAACAGCAACAGAATTATTTCAAGGCTTTTTAGTGTACAGTAATTATTGCCATGCAAGTAAAGGTCAGCAGTACACAAACCAACAGACAGGGCAAATCAGACGGTGTGGGTCTCACATATTCTGCATACTTCCAGCCCAGCACACTCACACACACACACACAAACACACATACACAAACACCTAAATCAGTGGTTCCTAAACCATCATCCTGGAGACATAATGCCCTGTACATTTTTTCGAGTTTTCAGTGCTCTCGTCACACCTGACTCAACTAATCAGATCACTAACAGCCCCTTCCTGAGCTGCACAGGGTGTGTTAGAGCAGGGAAAGCACTCAATTGTTGGAACAGTGGGATTCCAGGACCGGGAAACACTGATCGACCACACACTGCCCATCAAAACTTTGAGGCCTGAGATCGTTAACACGAAAGAAATCAGTTTCACACATGTAAATAGGAAATCAGTATCAATATATGTGTGAATATTAATTGGGAATAAAGCCACTCGTTGTGATGTCAGCACTTAAACATTAGATTTACATCATTTATCAGACGCTTTTATCCAAGGCAACTTCCATTCCCTAACTACAGGGGGCGGTCTCCCTGGAGCAATTTGGGGTTAAGAGTCTTGCTCAAGAGCCCAGTGGTGGTTTGCTGAAGGTAGGATTCAAACCTATGACCTCTTGGCCCAGAGGCAAGTATTCTACCCTCTGGGCCCCCACCATTATACAAGTGGGTTTATATGTACTTTCAACAGTAGTGTGAAAAGCTGTTCAATCTGTATTTAGGAGAAACCTGCTGTTTATACCAAAGCACATCAAGAAAACATGAACATGAAAAAAACAAATTAATAAAGAAATAAGGATCTATGCTAACTATAGAGATTTTCCTTATTCAACTGTAGGGTCTGCAGTTTTAAGTCAAATCCCCTATGTCTGGTAAAATTCTCCTCACATTCTAGTAACTGTGGATGAAAAAGAAGGTGCCCAGGTAAGAATGTGCTCCAGGGCTGCTCCAGGTTCTGTAATGGAGAGGAAAAAAGAGCAGAACGCTGTGGTTTAACCTTTGCAATGCATAGCTGAACTAGTGAGAGTTGAGAAATACAATTGAGAATTTGAGAAAAAAGTACCATAGTAAACAAATACTATAATTTCCTGTACTGCTGAACTACCTACACCCTGCCAAACTAACCAAGAAAATAAAGACGAGAATATGAGAAAATAATATAGAAATAGATAAGACAAGTCAATCTTTCCAGCTTTGGAGAAAACCAGGGGAGCTGAAGGACACGAGGGACACCGGTGCTCTGCCGATTTATGCTGCCTTGTGGAAAAATGCTACCGTAGCACAAATCGACAGGAGAGACTATCGATTCTAAATCTACCTGACAATAATATTATGTGTTTAAATAAGATTAATCTCGTACGTTCCTATATTGTACAACTACTTACTAAAGAAGCACAGCTAAAGAAACGTACTGAAGACGGTACGAGTGTGTGTACAAGTCGAAAGTAAGAATTAAAAGAGCTTTTAAGATTTTACTCCCCAATGCAAGGTAGCGCAGATTTATGGGTGTGGTAATGAGTCCCAAGACTGTGGAACTGCACATGCGCAGAAAAGCACATCTCGATAGGTAGCATGTAACGACACAACATTGGATAGAGTTTCTTACACAGAGAACATTTATGCTAAACCGTGCTGCTAACATTGACGTTAGCTGCTAGGCTAAACAGTGTGGGGACCAAACAAACCATCCGCGCCAGTTTATGCCATGGCAAAAGCTAAAATAAAAAAAAGATATAGAAATATTAGCCAAACAAAGTTCTGAGCTCTTGTTCGTTAGATGACTATCTAATACTGGTTAGCTAACTGGCCTGTGTATTAGCTTGGTAATTAGTCATGATTTGACCACTAAGGTAGCATTAGTGTTCCGGCGATCTTACCTAGGCTGCACGTGGGCATGTTTTGATCTTCCATCCAAGATCACAGAGCTCTTGTTTGTTAGCTGGCTATCTAGAGTTATACTAGGTAGTTAATTGGCCTTGGTAATTAGTCTTAATTTGACCACTAAGGTAGCATTTGCGTTCAGGTGATTTAAGCTAGGCTGCATGTGAGCATGTTTTGATCTTCCACCGAAAATCAATGAACGCCCTTAAACTGGAGATAATGTTGAAAATGAAAGATTCTGCTAAAAAATTCAGATGCAATGTCCTCAAACTTCTGATGAGCGGTGAAGCTTCAGTGGAGAGACTGATGCTCTAAACTCTTAATCACGTGCATGTACACACACACCTTCTTGCAAGTGCATGTTAATTCACACACACACACACACACACACACACGCAGGAAACAATCCAAACACACCACCTGAATCACAAGATGCTCACTTTAACTGATTTTACAGGTCAAGTCAGGTCAGATCAGGTCAGATGGGCTACTTACATTCGCTCCAGTGCAAACGCTTTTCATCAGGCATTTCAAAGTAATGTGGTTTTGTTTTTCAAGTCTGCCCTGCTTTGTTTTCCATCTCAGTTTGGCTTATAGGCAGGAATGATCACTGCACTGACCGTTTGAGTCCTGTATTTTATGTCCGATTCCGCCGTATCTATTGATTACAGTCACTAATTTCACATGCACTTTTACTGGAGCCCATTTACAACTGGTTTTCAGCTTAGATTTTCTTTAGTTATGAATTTTTTATTATTGTTTTACAGACTAACCAACTGTGCAATAATCAGTATACTACTCTTGTAATGAATTGCCAAATAAGATTATTTCATGTAGGATGTTGGGTTTGACTTGATGTATAGTATGAGAATGATGGATGTATCACTTTGTACACCTGAAAATGAGAAGTGTTCAGCGGGAGTCACCACTTCAGCATCATCAGGGATCTGTATTGATAGGCCTTTTCTGTGTACCACAGGAATCACAGATAAAATACAGCTTAAATAACATTATGTTACAGTATAATGTTGGTTACCATTGAATGTGTGGAATGTTTTGTTAAAAAAATTGACCTGTCCATCGTTGGGCCACCTTACCGGCACAATGGTCTAATCATATTCAGCACAAAATAAAGGGTAGAAAATTGAAAAAATTAGAATAAATAACTATACGCCTAATACTAATTATTTGAAACGAGTAACAACTGTTATTAGTGTCGAATGACAAGTAGGTATTTTAAATACTTTAAAATAAATCAATCAATTAAAATGGACAATAAGTGAATGAAATTATAGCTTACAATATTTTGTTTTTCAACCCAAAATCTAAAAAGTTGTTCAGAAGTTCCATTCAGCCTAAAATGAAACTTTGGTATTCTGTCAAAAAGGTTAAATATGATGCCTAATACTGAAATTGCAATTTATAATAAATATATGTAAAGCAATTATATAACATTTTATTATAATATTCTGTTAATTGTGTAACGCCTGTCCAGCTACGAAAGAATGTATTTGTGGGCGGAGCTTGGATAGATCAGTGATTGTGGACGTAGATGTGGTTGTGTGAGGACTAGGAAGATGTAGGTCTGACGTGTATTTGAGTTTTTTTTTTATTTTTATCTGCAGAAATAAGAGCAGAGGGCTAGACTCGAAAGTAATGAAAACAAGTTAGATGGGACAATAACGCTAATGCTCTGACTTTCTGCCGATGCAGTTTCCCCATTTTTCATCTTCTCACAGAAAGGCTGACTTTGTTAGTTGTCAAATTCACTTTATCCAGCCAGACCACCTTTAGATTGCTGCTTTAAGACGCCACTTATGGTTTTGAGCTGTGAACCATTCAGTGTTTTATGTCTATGTTCGCCACTTTCTGTGCTATTTGAAGCCTGTCATGTATTATACTGTATGCTATTATACTGCACATTTAATGTAGAGTTAAGCAATAAGTCTGCAGTCATCTCTCTGAATGCTTTCTATAAGACCATCGCCTGTACAGAATATAAGACAAATACGTAATGTGTATGAATCTAGCACACGTGCCCTGTACATATAGAAAAATATGCATATGGAATCAACAGTTGCCATTATTTTTCAGAAAACATTTGTTTTGTACATCAGTAAAAGATCAAATTTCAACTTTAAAGTTTGCCTCGGCTCATCAATGGAAAAAAAAAAATCAAAATGCACCGGACATGGAAATGAACGTACACTCCAACTTTAATGCAGTCGTCACATTTGTTCCCAAATTATCATTATTTTTCTTGTACAAAGGTTTAAAAAAAAAAAAAGAAATGGAAAAGAACCACATCAAACGTCCAAAACGTTCTCACACACAAATAAAACACAGTGACGTTACCAGGCCACATTTATAGAAGGTCAGAACGATGCCATGGTTGATCATGATTCACCAGGTTTACTTCACTGTGGTTTCTCATGCAAGTCGAGGTTCTACCGAGAACGTGTTCTTCCATTTACACTACACTGTTCTACCGTTGACTATCATTCATAAAGGAGCTGCACCTCAAGGTTGCGAGAACGTACACTATATGGACAAAAGTATTGGGACGCCTGACCATTACACCATCAGGGACTTTAATGACACTGCATTCAAATCCATAGACTTTAATATGGAGTTTCTGTGGGAATTTGTGCCCATTCATTCTGTAGAGCATTTATGAAGTCAGGCACTGATGTTGGACGAGAAGGTCTGGC
>JBBJLS010000041.1:28394041-28418918 GCA_037577275.1 Bryconaethiops microstoma | reverse complement strand
TGTGTGTGTGTGTGTGTGTGTGTGTGTGTGTGTGTGTGTGTGTGTGTGTGTGTGTGTGTGTGTGTGTGTGGTTTGCAAGATGCGTCTCCCTCCAAAGATCTCACTATCACATGGACTCCCATCCTTCTGCTCCAACAGCAATGTGTAAACACAGTTAGAAGTTATCGTTACCCCCCCGCCCCACACCCACCAAGTCCCTTCCAGAGATAGCGCCAATCCTGGTCCTCCCCAGAGAGCTTGTGCAAAACAAACAGCTAGCGATCTCACAGATATCAATCTGTCAGCGCGGCCCTGCCGCCAGGAAGTTCAAGTAGTCAATGGAGCAGTTTTTTTCCCCTCCCGCCCTCACTCTCTCCAGCCCTCTCTTTTAAAGTGGCAAATAAATTAAGGATTCATGCCAAGGAGCCATCCACACCTCCCCAGGCATGTCTTGCGGACTTCTGAGAGAAATTACAAAACGGTGATAACTTAAAGGACCTTAAAGCGCCATTTTTACCTCAGAAAGTAGCCTGCCTAAGCTTTTCTAAATCAGTCCCATGTGGGAGGCCCTGCCAGTCATCTCTGTCCATTCCATTAGACTGAGTCATACAGTGCAGTGGCTATAGGACTGTTTGTGCCACAACTCTCTTTCATTTGATTGCTTGAGATACAGATAGAGTGCTCTCACTCTGTCAGGTAACAGGAAGAAGCTTGGGTGTCAGCCGTAGGTCAGCAGGCCTAATTACAGACTAACATTTGTGTGCAAGTATATGTGGAGCTCAGGGGGGCCAGGTAACAGCGTCCCATAGCCTGAGGGCATGCACATGGCTCAGGGGAGTGGAGACGCTAAGACTGGTCTGTTCCCGCCACACCTGAGTATTGTCTCCTTCCTCCTCCATGTCTCTGTCACTCCCTCACTTGCTTACACACACTCTCCCTTACTGTCTCTTACGACACACAAAAGGTTTCGCTTTGAGACTTTTATGACTGGTTGAGCAATAACAGATTGAGCGTGTAGAGCAAGCTTTCATGTTGAAAGAGTGTCTTTAAGTGCAGATAACTGGCATTGCACCTCCCCTTCCTATGTAATTAGGCTCAAACATTACTATGTCTGAACAGAAACATTACAGAGAGAGAGAGAGAGAGAGACAAAAACACAAGGAAACGAAGTGGGGCAAGGAATTCTGATCCTCCAATGAAAGGAAGTAGAGCGTATTCTTTTGGCATGATAATTACAGAATACGTCCTTCCAGTGAGGACAGCAAACTTCCTCTTGACCTAATCTGAAGTAAAGAAAAGCCATGAAAGCGAACCCAGTCCATGACAACCACCCTGACACACATTTTTTAAATTTCACCATATGTATTAAAGAAATAGCTAAAATTACATTATAGTTGTCTAAAATTGCAGATCACATTATTGCATCCAGTGTCACTTTCTGTTGAAACACCTTCCTACGGTTTTGAGCCCTACGGTTTGTTCATTGGCAAATTGTGGTCTTAAGCTTCCATGGCTTGTTAGCTACATTAGTAAGCCAAATGTGTCTTGGCTGATTTTCTTCATCTGGGATAAAAGGAAGATTCTGTAAGTCAGATTTTTAATTGAATGGAAGGATGAGATTTTACTGTACTTACTGAGCTTTTGCATCATGAAATCTCCTGAGGGAGGGTAGTTGAGTCGGCGGGCGAAGTCAGAGCAGTACCACACCAGCAGCTCCTGGTCAGCTGGGATGGCCTTCACTGTGTAGAAGTAGATGCTCATTCCATTCTGGCAGGCTGCCAGGTTCTGCTCCTCCTGCGAATGAGCTGGGTTCACATAACGCATCCAGTTGCTCTTTTCTTCATCCAGACCATCCACAAAGTGATTGAACTCACCTTCTGAGTAAATCTGACAACAGAAAACAGGCAGTATTTTAGTGATATAGTAATTTAGCGTCTTGACCATCACCAGGACAACTTTAGGTGAAAGGGCAGCTTTGCTTTTTTGAAAGTTTTTTTTTTAAGATTCTCTTCATTCCCTTCCCTTCACACCATCTCTTCTTCTCAGCTCCTAATTGTGGCTCTCAATAGTCACCCTCGAGACTGACATACAGACAAGTGGGAGATGCTAAGGTTTACACAGTCCCTTATAAAGCCACACAGTTGACTCAGCTTGTACGCCCCCATCAGTACTCGCACTCTCGTATTGAATCTGCATGTCTTTTCTCCATTACTCTCTCTCGCTCTCACTCGTTCTGTCACTCACACAGACTCTCTCGTTCGCACTCTTGGGTTTTAAAGTGGAACAGATTGTTTGGGCTAGTTCTTAAGGTTAGTGAGTCTTGTTTACACTAACCTGTCCATTTCCAGGAACTCTCTTGTGACGTCACTTAGAGCTGCGCGAGGCTTCCCTCTATTCTGTGACACCAATACTATTCTTCCGCTACACATTTTACTGTACAGTCCCACACCTCCCACCCCCACAACCCCATACCCCCCACCCCCACACACTACTCTCATCTCAGTACTACTCTGATCTCCTGGAAGGTAGGAAAGAACTGCAGATATCAACAAGAAGGGCCTTTAGCAGGTAAAGACTTGGGGAAACTCTACAATGATGTAATGTGGTGGTCACCAGCTTATTCTCCAGAAGTCGGAAACCTAGAAACGCCTTGTCTAGTTACTCTGTTTAGATGGAGTGGTTATTGCTGATTAGGCCTGGAAGGGAGATTTCCCGGATCTAAAAATTTTCACTGTCATGATTTGATTCAGGACCAGAGTGATTTGGCACTTTCCCCATGATGACAGCTGCAGACAGCAAACAGCTGAAAGCCGCAGAGCATGCCGAAACTACACAGGTCTTACTGGCAGCTTGGTATAAGCTTTCCACACGATGCCAAAGCCTACCGTGACCACAAAAAAAAACAGTATGTCTCGAGCAACAAGCCACCTGACTGACTGACTGACTGACAGACTGGCTGACATGTTCCCTTGTCAGGAGCCTGACCTCAAGCTCAAGCACTGCCAAGTCATTCGCCACCCGCTTTCGACATTCAAGAGAGTCAAAACAAGATCACGCAAGATGAAACAAAACGTTCACTCTCTGTCAGCCAGGCCGCCGACGCAAGCCCTGTGGTTCCCAAAACACCAGACCCTTACTCAGCGTTTTCTTTTTTCTCTCTCTTTCTATGCAAGCTCTGCATTCGTCCGTGATGTCACGCAGGAAGTAAGTCAGTGGAACAGGAAGTGACTAGCAGCGTTGTTTCTCTCTCTCTTCGACTCCCTTTTGCTCCCCCTTTACTGAAAGTGAAGCTTCTGAAAGAAAACAACCAACTTACCCTCCAGAAGTACTTCCTGTTGGCATCTTTGGGGACATTCTCGGCTGTGTATTTCTCTCCCACTAGAGGGCCGAAGCGAGTACCTTTGGGGATGTACTCACGGCTCACTACGCCGATTACCTGCAATGGGGAGAAAATGGGTTTATTTTAGGACGTAATCCAATGACTTTATTACCTTCAATATTGCGTTCCATGTTGTTGGGTGTTACTGAGCAGAGTGATTTACTAGCAGGTTTATGAGGCAATTTATGAGAAAGGATGACATTTAAGATGAAGTCGCAGTGGAGATCCCATTCTCGGCATCAAACAAGTCATCTAATAACTTGTAAGAGATTGCAAGAGGAAGAGAGAGACAGAATCACATAGCTTATTTTATAGCTTATTATAGGGGTTGGAACCTAGATTCCTGGAAAGCTGCTTTGAGATAGTGTTCATTTAAATAAATAGACATACAATGTAGCTGAACTGAACTACTCCAAGCCTTTTGCCAAAAGTTCCTATTCTAGTGTCAGAGGTCAACAAGGTCACATGCAGCCCTGAGAGAGAGAGAGAGAGAGAGAGAGAGAGAGATAGAGACAAAGGTGCGCTCATCGGCCCTACCTCACCTTTCATTAAGCGCCCAGATCCTCCCTCTTGCCCTCTTTACCGACCTACCCACCCCACCACATCAAACACCGCTGTGGGCCTTAAAACACAAATCCACACCTACGATTACAGCACGCTTCTTCCTTTGAGGTAAACAGCGAAAAAAAGAAAAAAGGGCCCAAAGGTGGAGAGGAACGCCACTGTCTGGGCTTTTGGCTTACAACAACCATACTTCAATCTAATCTCCTCGGCCAAGATCCGCTCTCTTCTAACAACTGCCAGCGCCACCTTTCTTCCACATTCACCCCAAAACACAAACATCGGTGTGGATAAAAAGGTAGGAAATCCCCCAAACCTACAGCAGAGCGACAGTTCACTTCGAGAGCTTAGGAGTCTTTTTTGATAACTCATTAAGAGAGATTTAGCGTAGCTTCCTACCTCACGCCAAAGCCCTCCACATTTCCACCTTCTCTTTCATCCCCTCTGTCTATCTCTCTCGCTCTCTCTCTCTCTCTCTCTCTCTTTCAGTGCTAACCATAATCAGCTAATAAATTAATCTTCTGCTGTTTTTTTTTTATCCTAAAGGAAGTGATAAGACAAAAGAGAGGTAAGTGATGAGAAAATCTATCATGCTGATCTAGGAATGGTTTAAAGGATTGCACCCCTAAAAAATCAAGGGGATGTTTGCCCATCGTCACTGTTACAGTCATCACTGTCTGTCCCAGATAACGGGGCGTTTGATGTGATGTGAGAGGCCACTTCTTTTCTTCTTTTGCCTTGCGGAACTTGGCGAATATACAAAGAAGGAGCTGCTGTTTTGTTTGCGAGGCACCGTTGACAGCAGATAATAAATATTAATAACAGTGTGATTAGTAAGAAGAGCTTTATGACAGTGAGTGTCTGACTTTCACCTTCTTGCTCCATCATATCTTTAGGAACGGAGACAGATGTACTTCTTGACCGCTGCTTTTGGCCCAGACGTCAAGTTCCTCCAGATATAAAATGTAATGGGTGGTGATGTTTTTAAATGGTTTTTTTAAAGAAAACAGGAAAACAAATGGAATTACGACACTTTCTTATCATAGCAACAGTTTCCTTTCCCTGAGGCTCACACTTTTACCCAGCTTTCGTCAGCCTCTCACAATAGGCACACTCACTCATGGAGGATTTTACGAGCAGATGGCATATACAGTATCACGCATGAATCCAACGCCACAAACCCAAACACCATCCTGCAGGCCATGAGTTCCTCAGTATGCGAGTGTGTGAGCCAGCATTGAGTCACTGTGGGGTGTGTGTGAGAATGTGAAAGCGCAGGAGAGGGGCCATACCTCTTTGGAGTCAGACGAGTGTCTGAAAGCCAGGTTACGGGGCAGAGAGGATTGAGCCCGGTTTAGTTCCGGCTTGTCCATAGGGCCGTCCCACGTGTGGTCCTTCACTATGTAGGTGCATTTCTCTTCGAACTCAGCCTCTGTCCATTTGGACATGTCGGCGTCCTCCACATCCATTTTCCCGTCCACCTGGTCGGCAGTGTGGGGAGTATGGGGAACCCCCTCGGTGGTCAACATGACTGAGCTATGCTGAGAGGTGGCCTGGAATAGAAAGAGAGCGAGAGAGAGAGAGAGACCAAGAATGAGTGAACATAAGTGTACAGTATGAACCTTAGGCCTTAAATGATAGTTCTCAGCTTTACCAATACCAACTAATTATGATCATTCTAATAAAGCTAAACTGTACTGAATTAGAAGACAGCATGATGGCACGTCACTTTTTAGATTTCTTAAATGTCTTTGTACTGGTTTCCCAGACAAGACTAAGCCTATATTTCAGCATCAGTAGAAAATTACCATTGGGGTTGTTTTACTCTTGTCTTAGGCTTAATCTGGGGTCTTAATTCTAATGCCTCTATCTAACTACATTTCAATAAAGCTTAGTGAATGCAATTGACTGAAATTAATAAAACATTTTATTCTTTAACCAAATGCCACCAAGAGGAAATTAAAATGAAAAAAAATCTGTAATCATAGGAAAAAAGTCAATTCATCTCTTACTCATTAGTAACAAAAAGGCTAATGAACTGGAAACTGACATCAGAGTTAACTAGAAAAATGAAAAACAATCAAATCAACCTTATCACTCAGTTAAAGTGCTCTCAAACCAACAACACGCAAATCCAACGACCCAAAAGCTCCTTCCCCATCGCCGTCCTCACTCTTTTTCTCTCACTCTCTCCATCCTTCCCTATCTCTATTGCCATATCCCCCCTTCTCCTTCTCTGCCCTCTGGGTGGAAAAAAAAGTCGCAAACAGGGACGGCGGAGGAAGGAAGTCTGTATCTGAATGGAGCTAAAATTGGAATCAGAGTAGTAGAGCAACGGACTCTTGGACTAAGGAATAACTCTGTGTGTGTGTCTGTGGGAGAACAAAAGGGGAAGAAAAACAACTCTTTCCATAAGGGGGCCAAACAAACTTCAAACGCTTCCCACCCAGGACTCTCCCACAAACAGCCCGGGTGTCTGTCGGACCCACTTGAAAAAGACCACCACTGAAAATTCCACCAAACACCACAGCAGGGCCAGCTATTAAGAAACGAAATGTTTTCATTTTTGCCATTTTTTCGTTAAAAAAGAAAGGGTATTTAAACTTATTCATTTAAATTATTTCAAATTTCTCTCTTTTTTTTTTGTAAAGTGGTCAAGCTCAGAACTCAAGACCAGCCTTTATTTAACACATATTTCTATTGCTGTATCTGTTTATATTTTGAGCTGTTTCCATGAGACAAGAGATGATAGAATACTGCAAGCCTTAATTTCACCATGTAGGACAGCTGCAAGATCAAAACTAATACTGAAACTGAGAAACTGAACACGAACAAACTGGGCAACACTGCATAAAAAACTTTCATTAAAACTTCAGATTTGCTATTTAATTGCTGTGAATTCTAAATCAATAAAAGCAAGTTCTTGCGTTTATATTAAGTTCTTCACATTTAAATGATTTTTTTTTTTCCAAAATCTACATTTTTCTATTTTGAATTTAAAGCTTTTAAACCATTTCAGCTTTTCTAGTTTCACAGCAGAACAGCGATTTTTGAATCATTTTCAACAGAATGTAAATATTTTGTTTTGTTTTACTACCAGTTCGGCTATTTTTTCCACTTCATAAAGTTTTTGATATGCAACAAGTCCCTTTGAAATAAGTCACGCTTGGCTATTTAAATATACAATTTGCTTAAAAAAAGTCAGCTTTAAATAAAAAAATCTCTGTAGCCGAAGGGAAGTTGACCAAACCCTGCAGCTTAATTAGCCCAGCCAATAAACACCATAATAAAACAGTACCAGCACGTTTCCAAGGTAAAAAACCAGCAAAAGCAAAAAAAAAAAGGCATCCAGGCAATCTCACTCACCGACAGACTTTGGTTCCAGCCACACATAGAGCCGTCTGATCTCTCCCTCAAGTGTGTGTGTGTGTGTGAGAGAGAGAGAGAGGGAGCGTGTTTTGTGGGACAGGTGCAGATCACCCCTCTTTCCCTCTCCCGTCCCACCGCTAGTCCAGATGGTGAGTGTGTTCTCCTGTGAGTGTCTTGAGTTTAACTGACTGCCTGATGTTTCTGTCTTCTGAAGGCACTCTGCCCCTCCCTCTCCTCCTCCCACTCTCTCTCTCTCGCTCTCTCTCTCTCTCTCGCTCTCGCCTTCTTCTAGCTGTCTCCACCCTCTGGTCTAACAATCACTCCCGTGCTTCTGTCATGTCTGTGCCACACACATCACACACACACACACACACACACACACACACATGCACAAATCAATCTTGCAGTCTCTTTGCACTCATTTTCCTGAAAAGTGCTTGAACCCCTTTTATCCATTTTGCTACTGAAACCAAAGGTGAACTAACAGGCGCCAATCATTATTTCACAGGAGGGTCGGGACAGAGATAGGGTCTCATCTGAATGTTTGAAGAGGGGAGGGGGTGATGGTGGAGGTGGAGGGGGGTGTTGATCCCTTTTCCTCTGACTGTCTTCCTGCCAAGGAAGGACATCCTGCACCAGTGACTCAATAACCTGTTGCTGTTTACTAAGAGCAGGACCGCAGATTGATGACTGCGTTTCTCCTCACACCTCCTCCTCCCCAGGCTCTTCTCCATTCTTCTCCAATCTTTTCCCTTTCCCCCTTCTGCACCCTGGGCTCCAAGCTCCTCCAGGGGGCGCCACTCCCTGCGAGAGGTCTTGGGCTGATGTTCTGTGCTCTTCTGTGCCAGCGCTTCAGTCTTTTTGGCCTTTGGCTGAGATGGGGACATAAAGGACTAGTAAAAGGTAACATCTCTTGGGGGGATCACTTGGGGCTGGATGCTTTAAAAGTCTACCACATGATTATGAATGTGGTAGACTTTTAAAACATTCCTAAATGATCCTTTAAAAAACCTTGATTGGTTAAATATCATGTAGGTCCTCGCACTCAAAAATGGTTCTCAGAAGACACATCCAATAGAATCAGAATCAGAACATTTTAGCCTATCCCGGACTGAGAACTATCATTTAAGGCCTAAGGTTCATGCTATGACTGCACAGACACACAGAGACACAAAGACAAGAACAATATAAAATAAAATGTCGAAATAAAACTCTCCAGAAAATACTAAATATACTACGTCATATACACAAAATGCTGTGGTCAGTAAGATGAGGTGGATATGAATACTATAGATAAATAAAATTATTGCTGAATTAGTTTACTGAATAACACAAATAGTGGTTTGGAGTTTAATTGTGTCTGAGGGTACCGGAGTTTATTCATGAATTTGGCAGTTTATTCATGAATCTTTGGGTTGACGGGGTTAGAGAATGGCCTGCATTATGCTGAGCACATGTTGGATCTAATTAATTGTCTATATACTGATAATAGATTATAGTCCTGCGATGTATTAAAGATACATTTATTATTTGGCCTTTATTATAAAGATCTGATGACTCACATCAAAGCCCTGATTGCTCCAAAAAGCCATAGAAAATCTAAGACTGGTCAGGGGGATAAAGGCACATTCCCACATTGCAGCGGAATTAGGATTGCATAAACCCACCCTGCGGTAATGACTGACAAGAACTGTATCACACAGCTCTGCTTTGATTGCGCTCTCAGCATTGTGACACTCAAGTGAAACCAAGCTTTGTTAATTTTGCACTGAGCTGCTGTCAAACCCATGGCTGAAGATGAAAGCTTGAAAAAAGCAGAGCAAAGTGCATGTAGCAGACGGTTAGAATCTCTGGTGGTCTGCCATGGTCTGCCACAATAAGATTCTCCCATGGCAATGGAGGCTTTATTTAAAAAAAGCCTGGAAATCCCCTCGTCCCCCATTTCTATCTGTTGCTACACCACAGTGACATAAGTGTGTGTGGGAGAGGAACAAGGAATAATGAAGAGGAGTAGCAAAGAAGTGAAAACAAGTAGAAAAGGAAGATGTCTGGGTCGTCTCAGACAACCTCAGTACCACAACTGCCACGCTCGTATAAAAACTAACAGAAGACCAATAGAAATGATCCAAAATGACCACTTTTATTAAATGACCATAATGAAATATTGTTACCAATTTAAAGGCTTTTGTTTTTCCTGTTAAGAAGATTCTCCCGAGGTTTTGTTACAACAGTGACGATATACAGTCCCCGTACTTCAGTCACCCACCCAAACGCTGCTGGTGACAAAGATCTAACCACATCACTGGTTGCTGCCTACTACTTCCTGGCAGCGGACGACCCATAAGATCTAGCTCCCGCTCCGACCCACCACCACCACCACCGCCCCCCAAAAGTCTGTCTCGTCCCCCAACCTAACCAGACCCAACTGCCGGCCCACAGCAAGGCCCAAAATCTGGCCTCCAGCTGGTCCTTCTGCAGCACAGCCAGGCTCCAAAGTAGGCCCTGACTCAATAACAAGCCGCAGAGAACGAAACAACCACAAAGGTCTCTGAACGTTTTGAGCGAAAAACGAGCGCTTCCTTTGGAAATTGCTGTGCGGTCGGGTCTCCAGGGTCTCCAGGGTCTCCAGGGACCAGAAGCTGGGAACAATCTGGCGAGGACTGGCGTTTGCCCCCATTGCCATGACCATCATAACCAACTCCTACCACTGCTACAGTACACTCGCGTTTCTCTCTCTCTTTCTGGCTGCCCACGCTATAAAGGAAGGAGTAGGCTGGGGGAGCTTAGGGAGGGGTCTCCCTGGCTCTGAAGTCAAATTCAAATGAGGTCTTTTTTTCACTTCTGTACTGGGTTTTAATGTGGCCTGCATGCCTGTGAGGGAAGAAAGCAGCCAAACAAAAGGGCCAAAAGACTTCCAGCAGCTTTGTTAGTTTTTGCTGAGGGCTACTATCAAACCCACCGCCAGGCCTTCTGCTGTGGACTCTAAATACAGGTGTGTGAGAGAGAAAGAGAGAGGAACTAAAAGGGAGTGCAAGCGAAATGACAGCCTCCAACAAGAACAATTCCAATTTGGAAAAAAAAGGTTCTTTACAGTTGTTCTTTTAATCAGTGTAATCCAACCGCCTCTGGCCATTTAGAGCAAACCACATCCCATCTGTCCTTCATAACCCTGGCAAAAAAAAAATCATTTGGCTCCTCAAGATCCTTCCCATTCAAATATCGCTGGATTATTTGCATTTATGTTTAACAAACCCCCTGCCAACCACCAAACAGTGCTTAACACAACCAGACAGATCACATACACTCCTCCCTTTCAAAACACATTTAACTGTATGTTTAAGGAAAAACCTTAAAAGAGCTAGATTTGAGTTTCTGTGACTCTTCTTAAGGTGGTGCCGGACACTATATACCAATATACCTGTGCTGATGTCGTACCATGACACTGAATTTCAGTTTTATTCATTTTATTATTAAAACTTTTGCTAACTGCGGTGTCCATCATGTTGCTGGGGGTATTGAAAGGAATTTTAGCTGCATAAAAATGTTTTAATCCTGTCTAGAAATATGGTGTTCATCTGGATAACCTGTATAATGAGTTTCTCTTTGGCAGAAATGCAGGCAGAAACGGACCAGTCTAAACAAGCAGTCTCGTGTTTTTAAGACATTATCGAATCTTTATTAATGCTAAATTCAATAACATCTGTGATAAATTTGAAAATATAGTGATACTGAAGGGCTCAAGGCCTTGAGGTTAACAGCCTCTCTTTTTTTTTATAAGCCAGGCTAACCACATATTAGGCCAGGAAGAGGCACTAACACTGGCGGGCTGGTGGCGGTAGCCTCGGGCTCGCAGTGATGGGGGGGTGACGAAGTGTGTGTTGGGGGTGTGGGGGTGGGTGGGACAAGCCTCACACAACTCAGCTTTACTTTGGTGTGTGTACATGTGTGCAAATGGATGAGTGGGGGAAATGGCCATTGTTCTGGGAAAGTTAATCCACAATGGTTGAGTCAGTCGCGCGTGTGTGTGTGTGCGCGCGCGCGCGCGCGTGTGTGTGTGTGTGTGTGTGTGTGCATGCGCACATTTGTGTGTGTTGTTCAGCTCTGCACGTGTCCAGCATGTGTTTGTACAACTGCCCCCCTGGTTTTAAACCATAGACTGGAAGTAGTGCCCCTCCGCTTGTAATCCTGCCAATCCCACCCCAGCCATCTGGGGTACAGTGTCCAGCTCAGCATTGGACATGGGGGTGGGGGTGGGGGGTATATAATATCTTCAAACTGCAAACCCCACAACCAAGGTAAAAAACACTCACACTCAAGTTGACCCCTTGCAATTAGCGGCGGGCTCTTTTACACTATGTGATTAGTATGGTGATAAATTAAGTTAACTAAACAGGCTGAAGGGTAACAAGTAGCCCCCTGGTCGATTAGCCCATTTATTTCTACTATATGTTGGATGTTTCCTGTTGTTTCTTTCTTGAATGTATGAAATGTGGAACTACTGATTGGGAGCAAGCATCGCCTGCTCCCCCTTGTCAGCATTCTTGAAAATTAAAATGAAATATCACGATGTCATTTCATGTGTCATGAAGGATTGTGGTGTGCCTTTGCGGCAATAAAGAATATTTGAGATCTAGATCTTTCCATAGCCTGTTTCAGCCGATCACAGTTTAGAGAAATGAAATACTGCCCTTTGTGTATTGCAAAAATGTCAAAGTATTGTGGTGTTCGACCACCTTTCTGAGACTGAATGTCATACTACAAGGCTACAAAGCTGTATCACAGTACTTCAAGACATTTTTAAAATACACAATGCAATATTTTGTTTTTGTGAGGTGTAATTGGTCAAAACAAACCAGAAAAAGAACAAGAAGGTGCCCCATCCAAAAAAACACCACCAAAACCCATGAATACAATGCTTGTTATCGAGCAAATCTACTTAAACAGGCCTAATTACTGTATGCTGTCTTTGTAATGAAATGTAGCCAGTCCTTCTTCTTTTTCTGATCATCTCCACCAGTAAAGCACAGTGGGACACAACGTAAAGTTATCATAATGTTGCTCAGTTACTCACTCCTAATTATTTAATATGATAAGTAGGCCTCAACAGAAATGACAAACATGAGTAGAGTCTTGTACAGTTTCCAAGTGGTCCCATTTCAAGTGTTGTAGGCCTTGAGAATGAAAAGAACACAGCCTAATTGGAGAGGAAATCTTAAATTAGTGACTGATAACCAGTAATTCATTAGAAAAAGGGCTCTTGACGCAACGCTTACCAAAAACAGGTAAATGTTTACAGCCCCCGGCTAGTTCCAGCATTCCAGTAAACAAACTCGCTGCTGAGTTTAGTCATTCCATGTCTAGCCTACACTCAATGTGAAGAAACTGCACTCTGTCGTAGTCAGAGACAGCAGAGTATTTTGTAATGTTTTACCGTCATGTGAGAGCTTACATGGCTTCAAAAATCATAGAAATTCAAAAATGAAAGAAGACATTCAACATTTCTCCTGGTTCCTGATGGTTTCTGAATGTGGTTTACCGGCCAGTAATGTGATTTGTGGGTTGACAGCGCAATGTTAATAGTGTAACATGATGTGACTGATTCTAAATGCATCTGATGACCGTAACCACTACAGGAAACTGGTGGACTTCAATGGGAACCACTAAGCACCAGTGATGGTCTTTTTTTCGTTTCAGCCAAGTGGACTTTAAAACCTGCCATGAAATGCAGATGTCAGCTAACTGGCTGCACGTTACGCTGAAAACAAATCAAAAGAAAAGTTTATAGGGGTCGGATTGCGCTGTGGGACAGATTCCAAAGTGGTGAAGATGTGAAGACGACTCCAGAGACATGAAAGCTCAAAACACACTCGTATTCCGCCACAGCTCCGCTGGTATTTTCGCGTTCACAAAGGGAGGGACAGTACTAGCCAATCGCAGCACAGGGAGCGACATCGCCTGGCTAATCGCAGCTAAGGGAGCGAACTCCTCAGCCAATCGTAGGGCGGAGGGGGCGGGACTTTACGGAAAACGGGTGGAAGCAGCAATCAACAAGCGGTAAACGCCGATAAAGCTGTCAAGAAGACAGAAGGGTTAAAGATGAAAAAAAATAAACGATCCTTTTTATTTATTTTTATTATAATCGAGAGATGAATAACAACTCCATGCACTGGAGATGGTCGTATACTGAGCATAAGGTTAAATGGCACACACACACACACAAACACGCCTCTCTCTCTGGAGAGAGAGAGAGAAGAATCTACTCAGCACCTTTTTTTATCTTCATCAGAATCGATCTGACACTCTGAAATGGGGGAAAGTGGGGCAAAACGCTGAACTTTCAGTGACCAGCCATTGACTCAGACAGCACACAGGTCAGAGGAGAAGCCTGAATAAACCTACCGACTGACTGGACCTCACATGTTTATCTCCACATGTTCTTCAGGTCACCAGGGTGGAGAGATGAACAGGAGAGAGAGGAGAAGAGAGACAGAGCTGGGTCTTACCTGGCTGAGTTCAGTCAGTGGGAGAGATCTGTAGATCTGCAGGAATCCCAGAGTGAAGATCAGTGTGTGAGGTGGAGGAGGTCAGTCTTTCCCTTCTTTACTCTCTTTAACCACCCTCCCCAACACACACACACACAGACAGGGCTCCACTCAAATGAGCCTAATTAGGACTTAGATGAGCAATCAACCCTGTAGGCTCTTCTGCAGGAAACCAGTAACTTCAAGAGCAAAATCAGAACCTCTGAATGCAAAGGTGAAGCAGAGGCTCGTAAATAAAAATAAAGAATAAGAAGAAAAATAGTATTAATAAGCAAATGTAAATAATAATAATAATAATAATTAGAAGAAGAATAGTAGTAATTCTAATAATAATAATAAGCAAATATATAAAGATGTATTCATAAACATTTGTGTGTGTGTGTGTTTATAAATATTTGTATGTGTACATATTAATGATCTAAAATATTATTACTATTATTGTTAATATTGTAGTAGTTGTTATCGTTGTTGTTGTTTAAATGAGCTATTTTTTGTTGTTTTCTTTCAAAGCTAGTGGTTTTTAAAATGGAGTGTTTTTGATCTTTAAATGAAAACATGCTGATTTGAAGTCAGATCTTTAAGGCGGAAAAATGGGAAGAAATGATGATTTTCAAATGTGGTTCATGGACATTACAATCTGTAGTGGGATCACAAGGACAACAGTTCAGTGAGTAATGATAGAAAAATGTTTTAAAAAAGAGAGAATTAAAGTAAAAAAAACAAAAAACAAAGTAGAACTCCAGATGTGTTTCTTCAGCTATCACTGATCAGAGCCAGAAACTGAGCATACATTTACTGTCAATAACCCAGTAAATAACCCGCTTACACTGAATCACAGCCTGTTCATCCAACAGCAGAAACTGCAGCTTTAAAGAGTCTTTTTTCTCCAAAATATTCATTTCAAGGCAAAACATGGTGATCCGAAAGTGTTGCAAATGGTTTCTAATACAGTACAGTTTTCTATTGACTGCATTCCTCTAAATGCTGCTGATTCCTCACAAATTGCAGTCATATATTTATATATATATACATATATATATATATATATATAGAGAGAGAGAGAGAGAGAGAGAGAGAGAGAGAGCGAGAGAGAGCAGATTCTACCCTGTTTTTTATCTCTGTTATCAAATTCATCAATCAACTGTAACTGTACAGAAGCCCACATGTTTTGCATAAGACTGTAATTTGCATCATTATGCAAACTTAATGGATCTCTTCGTGGCAACATAAACAGTTTTCTATCCAACCTGATCACAGTTCAGTGAAGTTTTGATAATATAATTTGGATTAAGGGCGCGTATGAAATCTGTCGCGTATGAAATGGTCCCAACTGTGGATGATCTACATCAGAGCCCCCAACCTTTTTTGTGCCACGGACCTGTTTCATGTAAAACAATATTTTCACGGACTGGTATAGATGCAACTAAGAACAAAGTGCGTTTGTTTTTTACTCATTTTGCTAGCTTGCGGGCTACATTTTTGATGTACCGTATCATGTGACCGAGATGAGCGGCCCGGTACCAAATGACTCACGGACTGATACCGGTCCGCGGCCCGGTGCTTGGGGACCTCTGAGCTACTCAACCAGGTGGTTCTTTGAGCCACGTCTAAAGAACCATGTTTAAAAAAGAGATTTGTAAATGCAAAGAACTTTCTGATGGAGTAGAGAAGGTTCAATAGCCAATAAATGGTTCTTCCTAGTATCTTTAGTTTATGTAAAGGTTCTTTGAACTGTTAAAATCTTCTTCCTACTCTGCACTTACAAAAAACGGCTTCCAACGGCATTGCGTACCCTTTTCAAAGCTCCTTGTTTGTAAAATAACTTCCATCAGCCTTGGTCAGACTGAATGAAGGCAGTAAGGTTTGTATCGGCAGTGTTTGGTGCAAAAGTGATCACACACCCACACACACTGTCACTGTGTATGAGGTCAGTTCTTACATCATATGGTTTTGAATACGTGTCTTGATGCCTGGGACACTGTTTCACAATAGTTTAGTCTAAAGCCAATTTTCTAAATGAAATACTAAAACATTTAGAAATGAATATCATGATATATTAAAAAAAGGCATTGTACATTTCATCCAAATTGTTTTGATAATTATTTGCATACAGTACATAAATATACACACACAGTAATTATATGTACGTATATACATTTTTATAATAAAAACTATTGCATAAAATAGAAGCTTATATATGAACATACTATATATATGCTTGAACACACATACTCTGTATAATGTGTGTTCGTGTATGTATAGATATGTTCATATATATGCTTCTGCTTTTCTAATTCCATGCAGTTTCTTTCATTATAAATCCAAACACATAGGCATCATCTCCACCACTTGTTTTTCATATCGGAAGTCTTTAGATTTAAATGTGTTTCACATTATGGAAAAATCCTATGTGTCCAAACACGACTGAAGGTGATCCTTCATAAGACATCACCTCTATCAGCCTTTCCTGACACCTGACATAAACGTAGATAGACATTTATAAAGACATTTATAAAGATTTCGTCCAACAACCATGAGGAAAAGGCAACTCACGCTAGAAATAAACCTTTATAAACATTTCAATTGGTTCATGTAAGTTGTAATGAAAAGCGTATGCAGATTTATGATGGATGTTTTACAGTACTGAAGAAAACCTCCACAAACAGGGACACACACGCGCGCACACACACACACACACACACACACACACACACACACACACACACACACACACACACACTCTCTCAGGGAAGTCCTGTGGCCTGCCGTGGCTCTACTGAGTGCCGCTCTCATCCAGAAGAAATATTTGACTTGGCCTGCTGCCAGTAACCTTCAGCAAAAAACGCTGCCAAGATATTCTGCCCCTCCGCCCGCCACGCGCCACAGCAGCCTAACGCTCTGCGTGTGTGCGCGCGCGCGCGTGTGTGTGTGTGTGTGTGTGTGTGTGTGTGTGTGTGTGTGTGTGTGTGTGTGTGCTCGCGTGAGTGCATTATTCAACCGATATCTCAATCCTGGATATCAAGAAATGGCCCAAAAAGGTCAAACAATAGGAATCCTCACTTTCTGTAGGCTGCTGTTTGCTTTCTTATGGCTTTTCGTCAGCTTTGTGTCCCATAAAACTCGATCCCTCCCTTCTGTGTGTGAGTGAAGAACGGTGTCCCCTCTTTTGTGGGTTTTATCGGCGCACACATCTCACGTTGAAGCAAAGGACAGTAGCGCAATAAAAACAATTTCACTTTCAAACCTTTCGAGGTCAGCGGGTTTGTATTACGGCCTCAATCTTTTACAGAAGCAGAGCTGAGATAATAGATGTGCGTCGAGGAGCGGAAAAAAGCCACTGCAGTCTTTCCTATCAGATCGCACCTGAACCAGTTAACCACATGATCAGATTGCACACCCCAGTGTGTGTCACTTCCCAGAGCATGAGCAGTGAAACAGGAAAAAAAAGTTGCATTTTGACAAGAAAATTAGACAGTGGATTTTATAGCAGTGTTATGATCGTGTGAATACACTCATAAATCACTCAACAGGACGTCTCACTTGTCTCAATCTGTCCAAATCATTGCTTTTGACTCTGATACTGTGGCCAAAAATAAAAGACGTAGATCTACACAATTTCCCCAACTCATATAGTCACTCAGAGGATGTGTGATATCAGTTTGGAATCATTGTTTTAATAATATATGAGCAATTTTGTTGCAGATGAATGTAGTTATTGCATTATGATTCTAATATTTGATGTAATATAGTAAGTTCACATTTCATAAATAGAACACACAGTTTCATAAGAATCGATAAGATATGATAAGAGATAAGGTTAACCTTTATTAGTCCCACAAGTGGGAAATTTGCTTAGTCACGGCAGAAAGTGGACAGAACAAAGTTAAGAGCAGCAAAAATGTAAAAGAAAATAATAGAATAGAATAAAATACTATATCAAAAGTACAGTATAGAATGTTCACAATACAATCTAGAAATATAAATATGGACATTGTTTTATAAAATATATACATACAGTACTGTGCAAACGTCTTAAGCATCTGAGAAAATTATGCTTAAAGGCTGTTTACTACTGGGCAGTGGTGTTAAGTTAGTGTTAAAACACTAACATGACAACAAGCACAATATTAATACAGTAAATGGTGGTTTTATGTATGGCAAAGTGTTCGCCAAAGTATTTCTAGACTTCTTTCCTCATGGAAAGTTTTACTTGCAGCTCCATCAAATACTTGGTTTGGCTCTTTTTACCTCAGTAGATTAAATTGGGTGTGTTGATTATGGAATTGTATTCATTCACCCAATGACTGGAGGCACTGAGCAGAAGTCTGGATCAAAAATCTGGATCCAAAATATTGGCTTTTTAGAAAAAAGAAATCTTGATACTTTTGACTGCTTTCTTGTTTGTTTGCATTTATTCTAATATTCAGCGGTGTTTTTGCTAGTAGAAAGAAGCCCACTGCTGATATAAATGACTTCAGATGACTTCAATTTGCACAGATGCCTAAGACTTTTACACAGTACTGTATATGTATATGTAAAGTTCTGTAAATACACTTTTGTTAAAGAAATGTTGCATGTAAAAAAAAAGTCAAAAATATGTCTTAATATTTTGAGTGAGCTAATGGTATAACAGAGCAAAAATATTTACAAAAAAAATACATTGTGTTACAGATGACTGTAGCATTATAAGAATGTTCACATTTCTCAGTTTGATACAACTGAAAAAACTACAGAATTGAGTGAAAGTATAATAAAATTAAATACTTTTTAAAATACATTTAAGTTTAAAAGATGTTGTTAGTAAAACGAAGTCAAAAACATGTCCCAGGAAACCTTAAAATTTTGAATGAACTATTGAACTAACAGAGCAACATTTACATTGTGTTATTTGAAGTTCAGGGAAGGCAGATTTTTAAGAGTTTTTAAGGTAAAACACTATTTTGACTGTGAATACATCTGTCAGATTCTCTTACCCAGAGCAACTTACTACTGAATCGTGTTACAGAATGAATGTACGTAGCATTAGATGAATGTAGCATTAGGTGTCTTGCCCAGGGACTCGACCGGGGTTGTAAACCCTGGAGAGCAATGATAATGTATTAGTGATCAGAAACTTTAATGAGTTGATCATTATAAGTACTTTTTTTTTACCAGCTCCTTGTTAACAATACTTTAAATTGTGAAATAGTTCATTTTAATGGTGTCTAGTTCGTTTTAATGGATATTCAGTTCTTTTCATTTTAGAGTATAACTCTATACGTTACTATTGAATAACAGTTGCTTTTGGGGAAAAGAAAACCTCTTTTAAACTTCATCATTGACTTTTTGCTTAATTTGAAGACTCCAAACTCTGTGATTCTAAATTACATACTAAAGGGACCAATAGAAATAATCCAAAATGATAAAAAAAGATCTCATCCCATAGCTTAACATTACACAATGTTTTGTGCTTAAAAGTTGCTAATTTGGATTTACAAGCTCTTATAAGGTTTAGTACATGATTCCAAACTTTTATTGTTTAATTTTGCACTGGGACTATAAGTCTAATGTTGCTACCAAGTGCTAAAAACAGGTTTTGGGGGTTTTTTTGAGCATATTTTTGATATGAAGGTTGTGTACATTTGATTTTTGGCTTTAACAGACGGATTAACTGCACTTTGTCTTATGTGACCTGATTTTACATATGAATTCACGGAGGCTTAATTTGTACTGTATGTGCCAGCTGGAGGCCCAAATTAAGGCACAACGGGCCGAATTAAAATTATTGATTTTTTGTTTAATCACAGACGAGGAGACAGGAATTAAATTGGACTGGGACAGACTTGGAGTTGCGAGGCCTTCAAGGGTCCTCGCCTAAGCTCCTTTTCGGCCTGTCCCGGGCCGGAGCAGTGGCTTTTTGACTGCGGCGAGTGATGAATTAAGTCAGGGATGAATATGACAGGAGCGGGCCCCTCGGTCCCCCTGGTCCCTGCTTAATCAGCATCGGAGGGACAATGAGCCCATTTAACCCACTGGTGGCCCCTAATGAGTGGACACTCGATCACTGCCCATGCACACACGCCACGTGCTTGGACGTCCGCACGCACCCGCCACTGGGTCAACCCATTGATTAATGATTTATTCATTAAGGTAAAGTTAATTAAGTTGTCAATATAATTTATTCATTCATTCGTCATCGTTCATCCCAGCCATGGTAAACAGTGTAACTGGAGTCAACCCATGAACTGTTCTTTCAAACATTAGATTTAAATTAAAAGAAGCAAATGAACGGAAAACGTTTGGCTTGTATTTTGCTTTCTTACCGCTTTCACTGCTGAAGCGATCTCCGACATTCTCAACTGAAACACGGACACTTTCGCTGTGTTTGACCGAACGAAGTCAGGAGTGCAGAAGCTGGTACGGAATGTAAATCTGCAAATGTAATTAATTACAGAATTGAAGATGTAATTATATAAATACTTTGAGTAGTTACATAAAGGGACAGTAAAAACTCTAGACTAGAGGTGTCTAATAGAAACAGGAGACTTTTCTGTCGTTTAACACCCCCCCTAAGATTGAGGCTCATGGGGGTCTATTGTCTGTGAAAGCGTCGGGTCCCTCATGCTTGCCGTACTTCTGCCCCACTTGGCGACTAAAACTAATCAACCCCCACCAATGTACCCCACCCTCTGTGTGTGTGTGTGTGTGTGTGTGTGTGTGTGTGTGTGTGTGTGTGTGTGTGTATTTACTCTATATAATGATAAGTAAGTGAGTGGACGAGCAGATTGCTCTGTCAATGAAGTGCTCAAACTGTCACAACTATTGTACTTCTCTCTTCCCCCAACACACACACACACACACACACACACACACTTATACGTTTAGTATGAGAATTCAGTGCATTAAAACAGGATTGAAATTTTCAATCAAATATTTTCGCAATTGAGTAAGAAAGCAGAGGTTCTGTTGGTATAAACAGCTGAAGTCGTCCTTGGCATGAAAAGTCGGTTTTAAATAATGATTTGACACTTTTCTAAACAGCTGTGAAAACAATATATTGAAACTTTATGGACTTTAGGAGGTGATGTTACCTCCTGCGAGCCCACGAGTTGCCGTTCCACCCAGCGGAATGGAAATCAGACTAGATATTCGTTAATGAATATAATCATGTCGAATATTTTTAGCTCTGCTATCAGATTAACTGTTGACTTTTTGTCAAATATGAGTCTGTGTTTAAACCTTTGCTCTGAGGCAGAACATTTTTTTTCTTTTTTTTTTTGCAAACTGATAAAGAGCTCTCGTCCATTTGTGATTAAAACGGTTTTGAGAAGCTGTTCCCTGACTTTGGACGGGCAGCGTGAATCAGTGAGTGAATACACACAGCCGGAATTGGACAGGGAGTATTTAACGCTCAGATGGTGGTCCCGCTCCTCTGCACTCCTCTGCTCTGTCTGGAAGTCAGTTCCATCCCAGCCATCAGCCACCCAGCTGGCCCCAAACGTCCCGCCACACTGGAGGCTTCCTTTAATGCCACATCCTCCCCACAGCCTCAACAGGCTCTGCTCATTTATTTCGAAGAAAATAAAAATCCCAAGAAAAAGGGGAAAAAAAAAAAAAAGCATTTTCCCTTTTGGCAAGGTATTTTTCAACAAGGCCGAAAGGAATTCCTCTATTATCTTATTCCCTTATGCTTCTAAGAGATGACCGACTGCTTAGTGTTGTGGAGGGTCTGCTGAGACCTTTTTGGGGAATTCCGGATGATTTCACAGCGTATTTTATGAACAACAACGCTGTTTATACGAAATTCGTGCTAAAAAGTGCTGCAAATGTTAAAAAAAAACAATAGAATTCCCCATTTCCACTTTTATTTGCAGTAACTGCATTAATATCCTATTAAACTGTATGTCTATTAAACAGCTCAATTAAATATATAATAGTAATTGAGGTATGATCCAGCGATTCAAGTTTTGACCAGTGGATTTGATGGCAAGTTAAAATGAAATCTTTTCTCCATAGAGCGATGGGGTATTCCAGGTGGCTGCTAGGATGATAGGATGCTGCAAAGTGCTTGATAGAAAATGCAGAGTTACCATGACAACAACAAAACTGTACAAATGCCATATATGTATGTGTGTGTGTGTGTGTGTGTGTGTGTGTGTGTATATATGTATGTATATTTAGGACTCTACCGGCGGCGCATTCAGTGCCCGGTCTGTGACGTCCTTCACTAATTAGGGCTCGTTTTGTAAATATTTGCAGGAAGTTGCGAGGAACTCTCCTGTCGCCATGGAGACAGATTGGTGCCATCCGTCAGCGGGCGAGCGCGTCCGGAGTGGCCGGGTCACTCGGGGCAGCGCTGAGGTGAAGTGTCCGGGGTGTTGATGTGGCCGCCAGTCCACCTCTGTGTGCCCTCCACACGACCCCTAAAGGTCACCTCTAATCGTGGGCATCAAACGGTTGGAACTGAGTGCACACACACACACACACACACATACACACACATACACACATACACACATACACATGTGTGTATATGAATATCTCACCCAATGTTAACTGAATTTGTGACATTCTTTTTATGAAGCGCAAAAAACACACAGGTGCACTTTGTTGCTCTCTTTCTCTCCCCCCTCATCTTTTTCTCCTTTTTCTCTCAATCTCTCCCTCTTTCTCTTTCCCTCTCTCTCTTTTTCTTTTCCTCCTCTCTCTCCTTCTCTTTTTTCTCTATGTCTCCATTCTCTCTTACTCTCTCTGTCTTGCTTGCTGTCTCTCTATCTCGCTCTTTTTCTCCTTTTTCTCTCTATCTCTCCCTACCCTATCTCTCTCTCTCTCTCTCTCTCTCTCTCTCTCTCTCTCTCTCTCTCTCTCCTCTCTCTAGTGAAAGGATTTAACAGGCTTGATGCAATCATCTCTCTTATGTCACTACATTCCAGGCAGCTACTTTTTGCTGGCAAAACACGGAACTAATTATAGCCAGCAGAACAGAGAGAGAAAGAGAGAGAGAGCGAGAGAGAGAGCGAGAGAGAGAGCAGTAAATATTCACGCTGCCAGTAACTTTAAACTGGTTTATCAGTGGTGTCTCATACTGTACTTTACAGTGACAAACAGACTGACGACTCTCTTCATCAGCGGAAATCCAGTCAGCATTCCTGCCTTTTTCCCCAAGTTTGAGGACACTTTTACAAATCTTCTCGATACAAATAATATTAAAATTAGGTGAGAGCTTTATATGCAAATGTGTGTGTGTGTGTGCGTGTGTGTGTTTGTGTTTGCCCTGTGATGGACTGGTGACATGTCCAATGTGTTTCTCCACGTTTCACCCTGTGAGTCCTGGAGTTCATAAGAAGCATTAACATTTTACAAAATTCAAAGAAAACTAAAAGCAAAATATGTTCCCTTTGTTGTTTTCTCTCACTCTCTCACTCTCTCGCTCGCTCTCTCTCCCTCTCTCTCTCTCACTCTCTCTCTCTCTCTCTCTCTCTCTCTCTCTCTCTCTCTCTCTCTCTCTCTCTCTCTCTCTCTCTCTCTCTCTCTCACTCTTAGGGGCGATTTAGTATCTACAGTATACCTGATGTACAGGTCTTTGGACTGTGATAGGAAACCAGACTTCCTGATGGAAACTCACACAGACAGGCAACCCTGGACATTTTGTCCCCATGCCGTAATGTCAGCGCTCTGATCTCAGTTTAAATTGCTTTCATGGCCCCTTTTATTTCCACTTTAACAATAGTTTGGAAAAGTAAAGTGGAAAAGCCTTTCTTATTTATTTAGACACTCTGGTGAGCAATCAACCCCAGTTATCAGTAAGTAACTGTTTCATGTGAATTAAACCTTCATGGGTCACTTTTACTGCACTGGCCGGTGATTCAGATTTCTTAGAGGTGGAACTAAAAGAGAAATAGATGATTACATTCCTCAGGGTAAAGTTTCTCCTGTGGTTGACTGTGAAACATCTGTACAACACTTACAAACACACACACACACACATTACAGGAACGACATCACTGTTTCTCTACAGGAGATACAACAGTGGCGAGAGCGAGAGAGAGAGAGAGGCAGAGAGTGGAGAAAAAGAGAAGAGAGGGAGTGAGAAAGAAAGAAAAGAGAGGAGAGACAAATAAGGAGAGAGACAAACGGGAAAAAGTGAAAGAAATAGGGAGAGACAGAAAAGAAAGAAAGAAAGAAAGAGTGGAGAGGCACAAAAAGAGAGAAAGAGGGAGAGGAGAAAGAAAAGAACGAGAGAGAGTCAAATGGAGAGAACTACATTTACATTTACATTTACGGCATTTAGAGAGAGGAGAAAGAAAGGAAAGATAGATGAGAGTCAGACAAAAAGAGAGAAAGAAAGGAGGTAAAAGACAGAGCAAGAGAGGAAGAGAGAAGAGCACGAATGGGAGAAGAGAGAGAGTGATCCTCTAATTTGTCGAAGGTCGACATTAGGCCTGTAATTACTACAGTAGTCTGACACACACAGACACACACACACACATACACACATACACACACATACACAAACACTACTCCCTGGGGACTGGGAGGTGGCGGATGTCCCAATGTTTCTGAGGCTCAATTACCTCCACTGAATCACACACACACACTGTTGCAAGGAGCTATTCACTCAAGAACTATGTAGGCACACACACACACACACACACACACACACACACACACACACACACACACACACACACACACACGTATAGAATACTAATAACACTCAGTATATATATAAATGCGTATGTATGGCATATATTATAATTACAAATATGTCCTATATATGACCCAACTTTTTCATAACAAGTTTGTGTGTGTGTGTATGTGTATGTGTGTGTGCGTGTGCGCGCATGTGTGTTTTCAGTATCGCTGTTGATTTTGCCGTGAGAGGACAACCCAAGACAAACAGATAGAGACCACTTGACTGGCCACTGGATCTCCTCTGTGTTTAAAATACACCTTTACCTGAATGACTCACACCCATGACACCACACACGCACACACACACACACACACACACACACACACACACACCCACACACACACACACACACACACACACACACACACACAC
>JBBJLS010000041.1:28335712-28342153 GCA_037577275.1 Bryconaethiops microstoma | reverse complement strand
AAATAGAGCTTAGGGTGTTTGTGTTTTTTGGCTTTATATATACGTGTGTGTGTGTGTGTGTGTGTGTGTGTGTGTGTGTGTGTGTGTGTGTGTGTGCATGGACATTTTCTGACATTATAGTGACACAGAATAACCACAATGCACAAGACCCCCAGAGCACATGGCCAGCCAGGGTCTTTCAGTCTAACCAGGCATGGTTGTTGTGACCTCTCTCCACTCCTCTCACTCTCTCACAGCAGAAAGTTGGAGAGTGACAGGGGGCTTCATCAGTGTGTGACAGTATGTCGCCACCTACTGGGCACTTATATTCCCTGTTCGTGGAATTCAGCGTTTGTGCAATAGAACAGTATGCAATTTTATGCAAGTGACAATAAAGAATAACCAATATAGTGAGAGAAAGAGTGCTTGAAATGTTCTATCAGTTTATTCCAGTCTTTGTGATGTGATGCATGTCTTATTGTATGAGCATCTACAATCTGCTCGGTGTTCATATGACTTCAGTAGTATCTATTACTCTCTCTGTCTCTTTCTCTCTCTCTCTCTCTCTCATTAAGAGAGGGGTCTGGACGTGTGTAATCACATGGTGGGTAAATGGGGGCTGCCAAAGTGATGAGTCTGCGTCCAGTCTCTCTCTCTGTCTGCCCACAAGCACCATATACACACAGGCTCGGACCCAGAAGTGATAAAAGTTTACAACCATGACGCCACACGCCAGACCACTTCTCATAAGCGCTGTGCTGCTTGAGCTGTATATCAGACTACATCAGACTATGTGTGCAATTATGTGTGCGTATGTGTGTGTGTGTGTGTGTGTGTGTGTGTGTGTGTGTGCATGAGTGGACATTAATGAGGATTTTAGAGGTGGCAGGAAGCACTCTGTCAAGAGCCACATTGTTCTGCTTAGTAATAAGTGGAACATCAGCAAACAATCTTTAAAACGATCTTTAGGCCCAAAGTCAAAAATACACTGCCAGGCAAACATTTTTGCACACACTGAGATTTTCTACGTTTGCATGTTACTCACATTACTCAAATATACTTTGCTAACAAATACATTTACAGTATGCTATCTTTTTTTAACAGAAAATGTCACGCATTTATTTCATCGCTGCCGACCTATATAAAGCCACCTAATATAATTATAAATGTATTGTGAATCACCAGACAAACGATATTTAACGAGCTATTAAGTTAATTTAACAGTTAATTAGAGTATTCAAAGTTAAAGGACAGTCTAGAATCCCAGGGACAGTCCTCACCCCAAACACAGTTGATCAGCCTGTTTGTGTTTGCTTCTTTACTTTTGCCCTAGGCCTAAACGGCTAAAGTGGCTAGAAAGTAGTGGAAGCTTACAACATATGTAATTAGCGTTGCGCAAAATCTGCAGCAATCTCAGATAGAATTGCTTTTGGTTTCTGATACAGATGTACATTGTTTTGTGTAATACAAGAGGTAGCATGGCTAAAAACAGCAGCAGTCAAGTTGGAATTGAGGAATTTTCTCCTTTTTATTTATTAAGTTTTAGTTAAAAAGTGATGATTTGGGGACTCCCAAAAGATGCAATTGGCTAAGTGTTGGTCCCATTAACTTTGATGCCTGGCAATGCTGGCAAGGCTGGTAGTATGTCCCTCCTCCTCCCCTCAGTATTTCTCAATGCTAGCCAGTGCGGGAAATTAGGGTTCTCCTCCAAGCATGTTGAGCTGTCCAATGATGCTGTGTTAGCAGCAGTTCAAAAAGACACGTTGATAAGACACTTCATATGACTCAGAGGATGCACATCTAGCCATTACCCCACAGCACTGTTAGCATTAGGTTTTAACTAGCAGGAACTGGTCCTGAACAAACCAAGGGGGGAAAAAATTGAAAAAACAAAAGTACAAGTGAGCTGTGGACTTTCTGAACCGTCTAGAATATTTTGCCTTGCCATTACCCAGGCATGTCATTACCGGCATCTTCCGTCATGCCAAGACTTCATCCATGTGTGCCTGGTTCCGGCTGGAATCGGAGGGGGTGATTACTTTTGTAGGTCATGAGCGGGCCGCTCTTATTTGGACAGGATTTGCTCCCCCACCCTTCCCCGGAACCTAATGGGGTGACACAGTGGTCAACAGCAAAGCATATCAGAGAGTCCATATATCAAACTTTTATTAGGAGGAAGTCATTACGGTCGTCCTGACCCCTCCTTGACCTGGAGGGCAGATTAAACTGTAGCCAGGGGTCAGGGCGGGGTCCTGGCCTCCACCGCGTACTGTCCAGCCAGGCAAGTGACCTTTCAGTGCAAGTGTTTCAACCCACAGATCACTAAGGGACATGAGAGTATTTTTGATGAGTATTGGCGTGTGTATCAATGATAATTCTATATTTATAGAGAAGACACTTGTGTGTGTTTTGCTCCTGTACACCCAGACGCTCTGTCCAGTGAAAGGGATGTCTATAGCCAAACAATGTAGAGAATAGACTGGATATTAAAATGTATAGGTTGCCATGCTGATGTTTTAAAGTTTTCTGATTTAAGACACATCAGTCCATCATCTTTCCATGGTTGGCAGTCCAATAGAGAATACTTTCTCTCTGGGTGGGTGGGATGGCCTCCCTCTTCCCCCTATTACTCAGTGCGAAGCTAACTGTTAGCTGACAACAGAATTAGCAGTTGGTCAAGTCAAGTAGGTGTTTATTGTCATTTAAACAATATATACAGTTATCAGTGAAAAGAAACAATGTTCATCCAGGACCATAGTGCAATTTAAACACAAAAACAGATCCAGAAAGAACAAAAACAGAAAGAGAGTGCAAGAAAAACATGAGAGTAACAAAACAACAGGACAAAACAGCATTTAGTGCAGTCAACAGCTACAGTACAGTTTGTATAAATACAGTATTGTGATTTATACTGCATTCTATGTATATCCTCCTAGCGTATTAATCCGTCCGATGACGAAAAGATGCGATGACGTTTCACATGACTCTAACCTTCACCCTCTCAGCGCTGGTAGCATCATGGGATTTTGGAGTCCTGGTGTGTGGATGGAAATTGAAGACAACTAATTAGGAAGAAAACATGGCAACCCTATGCCCTTAAAAAAAAGGGGGTTCTTTCATTAAGGCAATGGTTAATTACTGAACATCGCAACTCAAAGAACTATTTAAAGGTTACATGATTCATTAAATCAAGCTTCTCTGTGATTAAGAAACAGATGAATTTGGTTCTTTTAAGAACCGTTCTTAGCTCTAAAAGGGGTCTGCAGTACCTCTGTGCTTAGAATGATTCTTGCTTATTCATTATATTATATAAATAGAGGTTCCAAACCTGCACTCCTAGAAATAGGAGCACAAATGCACCACAATGTGTTCAAATGATGATATAGAAGTACCATGTTTAGTCCCAAGTACCATTTTCATGACTAGGATATATAAGTGCAAAGAAAAGTAAGAAAAAATTTACTTGAGCTCTGCTACATAACACTGCCAACCACATTATGTCAAATGTCATATGCTGTCATGAGTTGTTTTGATAGATTACGCCCATTACTTTAACAGTTACGGTAATCATTATGACAGATACTGTTCTCTTTGATGTCCTGACTTCAAATGAGCATTTAATGACTTTAAACATTGTAATGTCTGTCTTGACCGCTAATGGTAACATGACACCGTTATATTAAAGTATATAACCGGTCTTGATGGCTCATCGGTTATGTCAATGTTATGCAGCAGGGTTCAAGTATTACTGAACCTTCAGGTAATACAAAGATCTATTCGTACAGACAAAATAGAAGGTAATGTTTCCCCAGAATATACAGGATAACAAGCCATTAAAAAGGCCTAAAGGCCCCAAAAAACAAGGATCATCAGGTTTCTTAATAGTTTGTTCATGATCCCTCTAATTGCCTAGGTGATGGTCACACTTTTCTTCTTTTACGTTTAATTGTTCTGAGCATTATTGTCTTTTGCAGTCATTTGATTCTTCTTAGAACAAGTCCAAAATTGAAGCTTCAGTTTGGCTACAGATGAGGCTTGATTTGTTCCAAGATACATTCGTTTTCTTTGTCATTCAGGATTCTCCCAAAAGTCTTCATCAGAACCAAAGCTCAAAGGCATCAATACTTTTCCTGTCCTGCCTGAACAGCTCCGGTCTTCATTTGTAGAGACTCATCATTACATCTGAAGATCTTTTCAAGCTCCCCATCCTTTGTCTGGCATTTGCATTTCTTTAGTACTGGAACCTTTGTTGGTAACAACCCATCTATGTAAGCAAAAGTTCACCATCAGTGATAAACGTAGCTTGATTTATCTTAACACCCACAAAAACTCCTGAGGTTGGTCCACATAATAAAGAAACCACATTTGTTTGAGAATTTATTTATAGCACAATAAAAATGATATTGTATAACAGATTCATAAGATACAGTGAAGCTCATATCAGCTCCTGATTTATAAACTGTCATGGTATCTGCTTCATACTCAATAGAGTTCATAGAGAGTCCTGTCCCACAGAGAGAGGACTGAAAGGCCTGAAGAGTCGGGACAGGGAAGAAGAGGCACCCGAATGCCCCCAGGCCCCTCGATACTCAGCAGAAAAGTGATGACGGCTCCTGCCCCGCTGTCGCCCACATTATCACCCGGCTCAGCCTGACCCCTGTCAGGAGGTGACTGGGGATCCCTAATAGCCGACCTCTGACTTTTTGCCCCTCTGAAAGGTGATACTGCAGCAGGAAGGTAAAGCCTGTGTCAGGACAAGGGGGATGGCCTCCGGACCGTCCACTCACACGCCTCCACCCCGGTTATGATCTTTCGATAAACTGTCTATATGGATTTTAAAGATTCTCTTTGGAGCTCTAAACGACCTTATAGCACCACAGAGCCTGTCTGTTTACTGGCCTTCTGCTAATACAACAAAAATGGAAAAAGTGGTCACTTAAACATAGCTTTCAGTTCATATTCAGCTTCTATGTTTGCATTTATTTCTTTGAGCTGCTACATGAATTAGAAGTGTTTTATTATTAAAATGTGTTATTGAGCAGCACACTTACAGAATGCAATTCACACCAGTACTGATATTTGGTCAATGATTTCATACGCTTAGACTTGAGAAACTTGGCATGTTTGTGGCTCTATATGGATGATATGGGATGGGGTGGGCATGTGCCCCAACCAATCCCCCCCCCCCCTCGCAAAATGGAATAGGCATTAAGTACTGTTTGGACAAATGCTTCACAATCGTTTTGCCAAAAATGAGGAAATTTGTATGGCAAGTTGGCCTCTAGGGGGTGCATGACCCTAGCTCATTATGACTCATTTGTGGAGACAAAATTGACATAGTCAAATAGCATACAAGATACTTTTTACTTCATTTTAAGCAAATCAGCCATGAGATGCCACCCTTCCAACCCCTAAATGCAAAATCAACTTAATGTCCAATTGAATCCATGTGAGCAGGTCATTTTCACAAAGAGTTTCTATGTGACTGGCGCTAAACTAGAAGAAAAAGATGAAGGAAAAGGGTCATTTAAACAACGACACCAATGACAATGTCTGACTGGAGAGGTGACGAGATTTAGGAACTTCTGTCAGTAAGGGTCAAAGCTGAAATTGCCAGACTAGTTCAAGGAACAGTAGGTTGTTTATGATGAAATTATGAACCAGCTACGTGAGCCCTGCACAACCCAGGCACCACCCCTCACCTAAACCAAACTGAGAATATCCAGTATGGCCTCCATCATGGACAATCTCCTGCTGTAAACTACATGTGTGAAAGGTCAACTCTAGACAATGTCCAGACCTGATTCTCCAAACAATGTCATTCATTTTTAGAGCATTTTGCAGAAGGTTCTATCCAAATCAGCTCACAGATTTCACATACCACGGATGCAGGTGAATATAGTGTTAGGAGTCTTGCCCAAGGATCCTTATTGGTGTAGTGTGCTGTGGTGTGTCACCTAGGGTAGGAATCGAACTCCACTCTCCTGCTTGGAAGGCAGCGATGTTATCCACTACACAAACCAACCAGAGCTCATGTCTGAAAACAGCTTTAGTTCTCCACAAATGAACATAGAATAATTCAGTAAACAAGATGTGCTATGAAATACTTTACGCTGAACTTCAGCTGGAAAGGTTTTAAGGGTCTTTTCATAGTGCAAGGTCATTTTTAGTGGATGAATTTACCAGGATTAAAAGTAGGGGCTCCTTTGCTTTCTTCTTTTTTGATATTGTGAAGAATTGTTGTACAAACTGTGTGTTATAATGTTATGTCTCACAGGATCTGGTATTATATTATATTATATTATATTATATTATATTATATTATATTATATTATATTATATTTCTTATGTCAATAATTAACAATATCATAGAAAATCTGTGCAAAGTCATTAAAGTTTGGAACATACATACAAAATACCTCCACATGTTTCACTAAGCGACATGTAACAGATAAGCAGCTT
>JBBJLS010000041.1:28310712-28333212 GCA_037577275.1 Bryconaethiops microstoma | reverse complement strand
TATGTAGGGAGTAGGGAGCCATCTGAGATTCAGCTGCCATTTGGGAAAAAGGACGTACGCACGCTTGTTGCTAATATAAAACTGAAGATTGCATAGAGGCGCTAATAGAAATTAGCCTTCTGGTCACAGCGGTAACAAAAGCATCTTATAAAGTGAAGACCTTTGCATCAAACAAATTATTATACGTTAAATGAAATGACTGAAATATAAAATGATGAATGGTCTTAGCAAAATAATTATTTATTGGTGAATATTATAAAGAATTACAAATGATTTCTGGACAAACTGTATATTTACTCATTTTATGCATCGTGTCAACATGTGCACATGTGTGAAAGAAGTGGATGGGGGTATGCAGTAGGGGAGTTCACGTCTGAGGGGGGTCAGAAGTTTGGGACCCACTCCTATAGCTGAGCCGTCCTATAGTGAAATACATGCAGTAGCTTTAAGACGTGTTGTGGCCCTCAAAAAAGCAGAGAAGACTTTGTCCGAGATGGGCCGAAAGTAAACATCCTAACAAAAGGGGTTGCGTCAGATAGAGAAGGAAAGAAAAAGCACCTTGACTCATGTTATCAGCTTGAAAGCAGTAGTTCGAAACGAGGTCCTAAACAACCCCCACCCACTCTGCAAACGCAGTAGATACACCACCAAGAGCATCGAAAACCAATCTGTCATGCGCTTGCCTATTAGTAACGCCACTTTATTGCCCAAAAAGGGCTATTAGTGCCGAGAGTGACAGTGAGAAGGAGACAGAAAAATGAGGGGGGTCAGTTCGAACAATAGAAGGGCTAAAAAGTGGCAAAAACATACGTTGCATGCTAAAGGCTCTGCCTAACACTTAGCATTAGCTTAGCATTTGACGACAGCAGGCGATTGTAAAGTGACGACCTGGAGGTGATTAAACAGCAGAGTAAGTGGGATGAGGGTGCTTATGGTAGTTCCCTAAAAAAGCCCCATGTTAATCTGTAACTATGCACTCCATGGGTCACGTCTGGCACTATAGAAACTAGTGTGTGTGTGTGACAAACACACAAGAGTCATACATGACCCTGTCTAATTAAACTTGCTAAATTAGCCTTTAAGTCGTTAGGCCTTATCTAAGTCGTTGTTCTCTGAGATACTGTGCTCCTTTCTCCCTTTTTTAATTACGTATGGAGCAATAGTGTTTCACATGTTCACACACACACACAAACACACACACACACATTGTGCAGAGTGACTGTTTATACATTCTTTTAGACAAAAACCCTCCAAGACACACCCTGGAAACTCTTTGGATCTTCTTGATCTCTTCGTTGATCACGAGGGACCGCTGTCCTGCTCGGCTAAATTATGACTATAGTTTAAAATAGACTAAATTTCCAACACCATTCAGTTTACCATCTAAAGCAGGAGTCCTCAGGCCTCACTAGAAGGTCCATGTTTCTGCTGTCTCTGTAAGTCTTGAAGGACCTGAGAACCAGTTTGAGATACACAGTTTGGGGCAAATTTTTGTGTTTTTTGATTGTTTTTCTTGGACTTCAGTAGTGGTTCATATCCCACTACTTTTTTTTTCTTTTTAAATGACCTCTGCTCTGATTGGCTGACCTACATTGTGCCTCGTTATACCGTGAAACATTCCATTTAATTTCAAAGCGAATGGACAGGCTAAGCTGCCGTAGGTCAAATGGACAAATGTGTGTTATTTTAGTTTATGTGATATCGTAAAAACATTGAATTCAAACTAGAGTGTAGCAACTAAAGTTCGACATTTGGAATGCTCGAAGCTTTTCATCAAACTCTTTTTGCACGAAGTTTGGTTTTACATGAAATAAGCTCTTTAAGTCTAAAATCTTATGAGGTGTTTTCCCTAAACATATAAATTGTTGTATGTTTTATTATGTTATGTTTTATATTTCATGCTTTATTTTTTCTATCACTCATTTTGTTTTACAATTGACAATAGTATGCCCAGGCATCTGGTAATGCTGGCCTCTGATTGGTATAGAAATGGTTAAACTTTAAAGGTCTTTTATTGTAATTTCCAGGTTTGATCTCAGATCATATGACTCATTGTGGTTTTAAAAGGCCTAATGGAGCTCACCTGCATTTTTCTTCAACGTAAACACAAAAGCTTTGGCCTGGTTGGTCTTTTTCAGTGTTTGCCTGGATTAATAAATCGTGGTGCACTTCGATTTACCATGTCATCTGTTCCACCTTCAGAGGTTTTTAACAGCTGGGAAACATTACCATCAAACAAAGTTTGGGACTCTATTCAGGCATGATTTTACAAATATCCAAGCTTGTCTCCCTTCGGCTGGTTGGGTGCAAAGTGTGTGACAGCCAGCCGACCTCTTTTAAGGGGTCAAAACGCTTAGAATAGCAGAGCTGTCATAATCACTGATGCCCTCATGGGTGACCCTCTCAGGTTTCATAATCGAAGTGCTGGAGTCCAGGTGCAATTAAGCTTTCTCTGCTTGTAGAGAGTGAAGATGTCAACAAACACTGTGTGTGTGTGTGTGTGTGTGTGTAAAGCAGGCCAGGTTAATGTGTGCACTGGAGTTTAACACAAAGCCCCTGCTGAAATGGGTCAGGGTCACTATTAGATAGGCCTCCTCAAATATCCCTTTATTGGCACATAAAGGTCTCACTCACACACAGACTCTCTCTCTCTCTCTTTCTTTCTCCCTCCCTCTCTCTCTCCCTCTCTCCCTAACTCTTACTTGATCTGAAAGCGATGACTGGTTAACTGTGCTTGCTTTGCACTTTGCCCAGTTTATGTTTTAAAGGGCCAAACCCCGTATTTTTGTTTTTTTTTTCCCACTATGAGTTCTATTGATGCCATTTGTGTGGTTTGTACACTCCCCAAAAGGCTACCTTTCGCAAAGGTGATAGTGATTAACCACCATTGCCTAAAATACTCCTTAATTATGATTTAGTAGCTGAATATGATTCATATGAATTCATTATCCACTTTGTTTTCCACCACTATGTACTGATTCAACTTTTTTAAAAATCTTTTGTATTCTAATTTTCTTTGGCCCCCTTTCGGGAAAAAAAGAGAGAATTTGGCGCCATCTGTTGGGGGGAAGAGGAATGGTCTTCAAATTTAATACAAAAAAGTTATTGTTCACAGCCACCCATAAAACTACAAACACTTAATCTATAAAATTCACGATCAGACATTTGAGCTAATTCCATGCCGCTAGGTTACTTTATGCATTAACTCTAAAGAAAGAAATAATGTGGGTTCTAGGGATTAACACTCAGCCACTGGGGTCAGGCTCACTCACTCTATTATTTTAACATAACATTCATATCACGTGAAGCATCATTCTACAAATATTTCTTATCAGATCTATGCATAACACACTTAACTCTTGAAAGCTGCTTGTATCTCCATCAATAAGAAAAGCATGGTATAATTTTATATCCCCTCTCATTTGTATCTCATTGAAACAAGTGGAGAAATTCATTCAGTGCAGAGTGAACATCTTTGGACATCTGTGTGTGTATATAGAAAAGATAAATCTACTGAGAAAAAAAGGTAGAAGTATATACTGTTTAACAAATGTCCCTTTAAATATGTAATGAATTATCAAAAATTAAGGTATGGTAAAAAAAAAAAAAAATCTAAAGACTTACTGTACTGTGAATAAGTATCCTGATTTCTGCCATTTTTGCATATTTGTCAGTGGTTTCAGATCTTCAAACAGTCATGAATATGATTTTCCATTTATTGAGGGAAAAAAGTCGTCCAACACAAACTGGTCTGGTGTGAAAAAGTAATTGCCCCCCCCCCAGTCAAAAAATAAGCAAAATTTTGATGATAATTACAGGGGTGGTGGTGGCCTAGAAGGTAGGATTCGAATCCCACCTTTAGTTTACCACCACTTGGTTCCTGAACACGTTGCTCCAGGGAGACTGCCCCATGTAGTTGGGGTGGAAGTTGCTTTGGATATGTAATTAGGATCAATTACACTAGAACTCACTCAAACAGAACCTCTCCAGCAATAAAGGTTCAGCTCACTCTGTTGCAATGAGGAATTCTGGAAGAGATGAGAAGAGTTACTGAAGCATCTCCTTCTAGACGAGGGTTCAAAGCCGTGTCTACGAAACTGGGATGACTCTCGACCTCCCAGTGGACTCTGGAGAACGGTTTCTTATATTAATGTGTTTTAATGGTATTTAATACCAATTAATGGTTAGCTATTGCAAAGGCGGTGTAAATAATTAGTCAAATAGGCTTAAAATACTGCTTTATTAAGTATTACATTGACAGAGAGTCAGAAGCTGAATATGATTCACATTAACTGATCATCCACTTTGTTTTCTCTACACAAAGAACTTGAAGCTACCAAGCAAACCTGCCTTCATGGCACAAGGTGGAGCAGCTGGCTCTCTTTACTCCTTCTCACCACAACACACAGCTTTTAGCACCATCTGTTGGTGGGAAGAGGCTTTTTTGGATACTTTTCTCCATTTTTATATTTTATTTAAAAAAATCCTTTTATTATTATCTATTTTACTATTAACTATTAATGACCATCTAACACTACTGATTATAAGAAAATGATTGTCTCACAAAGCAAAGCCCAGAGCACTATCTCAGATCAGTTGGGTTACATTTGATGCATGCCTGAAAAATAAAGACTTAATAATGAATGGCCTTTAGTATGTCAAGTAAACAGTACGGATCATTCTTGCTTTGGCTTCAGCAGCTGTAAATGGCCTTTAAAACTAAAGATTCAAACTAATTTAAGCTAATATTTATGCTAAAGAACTAAAGCAACAATGCTTTAAGAATGCTAAGGTGTTATAAATTAAACAACACTGGCATCATTTGATCAATTATTCATTTAAAGATGTGCTCCAGTAGCACATGCTCAGACTTTAAACTTGATCATTTGTATTTTCAACCGAAATGTGGAAGAGGCCCAATTCCACCCGCTAGCTAGGACTTTTGGTATTCAGTTACACGATACCGCCAACACTGGAAGAGTGAACGCGAGTATGGGTTTCCTCCAAATCACATGAAGCTTCACAGCCTCTTTTTGCTAATGCAACATCTTTGAACAGCTTCAACACACTTGGAGGAGAACAGAAATCGCTAATTATGTTACATCAGCTAACTGATGCCCACCCTGGCTAGCATTAAAATGGGGAGTGGGTTGCCGGTATCGTGTAACTGAATACCCAAAGTCCTAGCTAGTATGTGGAATTGGGCCTCTTCAACATATCAGTTGAAAATACACACCCAGAGAGAGGGACAATTGTGCTCCCTTGGCAAGTCATGATTCTAATGTTCTATTCAGAAGCCATCAAATGCCCTAAAACCACACGTAGAAATGGAAAAGTGTGATTTTTAGTTCTGTTTGTGTTGCCAACATAATGATATATGCAATGAAATAAAAGGAGAGGACAACCAGTGGTCAAATTCAAACAAATTTACTAATAACTGCATTAATTTTATCATTCATACCTGATTTTTTAGTGTTTAGTATCTGACAGATTGTAATTACAAAGAAAGTTAAGCCAGCGCTGTCCAATTTCTAAACCATTATTCAAGCAAATAATGCCAGTGCTGCCGGCACCAAACTTAAAGCTCTCTCTTATTTTTGAATCTATTTGAAATCTATCACTTTTAAAGACTTTTATTCTGTGAGATGGCCGTAGCACTCATTAGTTCAAAGTTTTAAAAAAGTAGTAAAAAAAATAAAAAGACGAAGGATAAAAAATTCACCAAAAACCAGCACAGTGATTTGATGTACAATGGTTTGAAAGTTTCATGACCTTGTTTTCTGAGAATCAGGTGTGGTTAAAGCTGATGGGGTTGTTTGGTGTGAAATGTGGCTTCTTTAGTTGATCCTGGTGTTCACACCTGGAACCCACAGGATGTCCGGCTGAAGGTCTTTCTTCAGAGCCGGCCGTGACCCCCTCACAGGAGAGTGTCTCTGATGAACTGATGAAAAAATTGTATGCATCAGTGTCTTTTTTTGCATATCTGTCACTCTTTGATTCAGATCTTCAAACTAAATTTAATGAGACAAAAACAACATGGGTAAACACAACATGCAGTGTTTTTTTTTTTTTTTTTAAATCATTCCATTCATTGAAAGAAAACAGTTAGCTAACACCAACTGTCCTGTAAACACTCCCACCCCATTACTGAACCAATTACAACAATCAATCAACAAATTTAGCCTATAGTTATAGTATACACTAGACATACTCTAGACACATACATTACTCACCAACAGCTCCATCAGTATACCTCCATTTACTGCTTTCATTTCATCTGCTCATTCATTTATAACCACAGTCCCACTTTTTTACTAGCATCTAGCAAAGAATATATTATAGCTAACATATGACAAGGTTATCGAGTGTTCATTTTTTCCACTTTAATTTTTCACACCATTTAAACACAGTGCCTCCCTTTACATAGTGTGAAACTTTCATGATAAAGAATTCAACTGAAATGTATTTACTCGGCTGCGGGAAATTCCTACAACAGCCCTTGAAACTGCGCTCAGGTCAGTTTGTTAAAGCACTGTTTCAAGTTTTATTGTCATATACAGATAACAATGTAGCATCATTACCTGTAATGAAATTCTCCTGTAATGAAACTGTTATGTGCTGTCGATTCTCATGTTCAGTTCAAAGTTGCTAGTTACTGTCTGCTTAAAAGTGAGCAATGCTTAAGGCCTAAGTGTGAGTTTCCACCTAGATAAGCATGAACACATATAAGATGGTCTCTTATACATACAATGCTGCTGAAAGGAAAAATAAGCAGAGTAAAACTTACATCATCCAGCGAAAAGCTGGCCATCACACAGTCACATGGTAAATTTGTCATTCGATGAGACTTGAAGCGCTCTGGGGGGAAAAAAAAGGCTGTGTGAACAAATAGCAAACGTGGTTATCAGTAGAATCTGGAATTATACAACAGTTACTGACCCATGACACTAACTGAATGGTTGAGAAGTACTACCTGTATGTATTTCATGATAACTGTATCATTTCAGCACCTTTTGCAGAAATGAGACTGTATGCTGCAGTAAACCCTTACTAATTTTCTACTTTTGCAAATACAGAAACATTTATAGGATATTAGGGATTATTGACCTGCAGATTTGATCTCTGATCAAGTTTGGAACCTTCCGTTGCCCATAAGCGAGCTTTTCCATGAACCACATTTAGGTAAATCTGGCAATAAATGTAATGTTATTAATGATATTGTGACAACGTAATGAGTCTGTAATGCTGGAAGGAACTGTTGATTACTTAGACACTGGATATGTTGTGTATTGGTGTATATATGCTGTGTATTGGTGTGCGTGTGTGCGTGTGTGTGTGTGTGTGTAGTGACCATCAATGTGATATACATTTACATTTATTTATATATATGTAGATATATTTAGTATATAAAGTATATTCTATTTAAATTATAATATATAAAGTATACTATAAAGTAAATATAGCGTATCTAAAAACAATTTTAAAATGGCTGGTCAGTGACCTTCATCAAATGATCTAAACTAATTTATAATTTATATATAAATACATGATAAATATATATATTTATACAATATATATATAAATATATGATAAATACCTCAAAATGATAACCCTGAGGCTAAAGATTTACCCTTTAAGGTCTCCAGTCTTGCGAGTATGGCCACAAAGTCGTCATAGTGGATCTTTCCAGCGGTGCTGTATCTGCCCCATAGCAGGTCGAAATTTAGGTCATTCATCCGCAGGTCTGCACAGAAGAGAAAGAAATGGACCACCATAACCTCACAGCGTCAACAAGCCGTTTCTGCAGACCACAAGACCAGAAAGGTGCCATACACAGTTTGCTTGTGTGGCAAATACTGAAAAAGAACTCCTATACCATATACATCCAGGACAATGAAGTGCGCTCAGTCAGCATTTATTTCAAAATTTCAACAATTAAAATATCTATAAGGGTTGTTTGAAGGTTCTTTGGTAAAGGCAAAGGCTACATATGGAATTATTTGTTCTTTACAATGCTAGGATGGTCAGTTAGAATTATTCTCATCAGTTCTTCTTGGTGTTGCTGTTTATTGTATTCAGTAAAATGAGCATTACTGAGGTCAGCACTGTTGTTCACTACTACATTCTGGACTCCAGAGCTTCCTTCAGCACTCTAACAAAAGCAAAAGCTGTTCAAACAAGATTCACTGCTATAACTCATTCAAAAGGTGTTCAAACGAGCTTCGCCTCTCTAACCGATCCGAAAAGAGTTCAAATTAGCTTTATTACTCATCCAATACCAAAGATGTTTCTCTATCAAACTCAGGCCAAAAGTGTTCAGTGAAGCTTCAGCACTCTAATTCATCCCAAAGGTGTCCAAATGAACTTCAACACTCAAACTCATCCCAATGATGTTCAAATTAGCTTTATTACTCAGTCCAAATCAAAGAGCTGCACTACTCTGATTCATTACAAATATGTTCAGTGGAGCCTCACCATTCTAACTCATCCCAAAGTCGTTCAAATCAGCTTTATTACTCAGACGATACTGAAGGTATTCAAGGAACTCAACACTCTAAATCATTCTAGAGGTGTTCAGAGGAGCTTCATCACTCCATCTCATCCCATAGCTATTCAGTGGCGCTTCATCCATCAAACTCATCCCAAAGGTGTTCAAATGAACTGTGCTACTCTAATTTGTGTTCAGTTGAGCCATATCACTCATCTCAAAGATGTTCAATAGAACTTCATCCATCAAACCCATCCTCCCAGAAATGTTCACTCTAATCCATTATAAATATGTTGGATGGTTCTTCATCAGTCAATCAAAGAATGTGATTCCACTGTTCCACATTTTGCTTCTGACACTGATGACATTTCCATGTAGGTTACACAGGTATAGATTAACACCTGTGTTAGCAACAGGTTCTCCTTTGCTAGCTTACATAAAGTGTATGTAGTCTTTATCATAATGCTGCTTATACTGCTGCAGTGTGCAAATGGGGCTCTAACTGATCACAGATGTTTCATTGTGCTAGAGAATCCTGACCAGAAACAGATGTTTCTTTGTGGGTTTTTAATGAATCAAGGCTTTCACATGCTGCAACAAACATAAGTCTACAGATACGCTTAATCCATACACAGTCCAGAAGTATCCAAAATCTTCACATTGATCTCACCACGAGCTACGAGGGCATTCTTCATCTGATTCTCGAAGACTGCTCCATTTTGTGATTTTTGATAATCTTCAAATTCGTTTTTGGCTGTAGCCACGTAACTCTGCAGCTCCTGGAACTGGTGATCACTGAGTTTTCCTGACCTATCGTTCTGAACAGACATCATTAAGGAACTGTGGGGCTCACAAAAGATACAACTTTTGTGTGTGGGGGAGGGGGTTAAAATGCATATTAATTAACAACTAATATAATATTCATCCTTCAAGACATACTTGGTTTCTTGCAACTTTTATAATTTAACTTGTGTGACGTTGGAATAAAACTTTGTATCTTCTTCTCTTTTAGGGTACATAATTTGACGCTGCCAGCTTTTCTTTACTTTGGACACAGTTTTCATGATGGATTGACCAACAAAAGTGCTCCAGAAAAAAGCTGACATTAACTTCCATTATAAGTCACAAATATTTTTTTTCCTTCTTCTGTAAAATTACCATTTTGGAGGAACAAGGTTCTGTTCCACCAGCCACAATATATCATTTAACATCAGTCATTACTCTGTCAGTGAGAAGAATTCCAGCCTCAAGAGGTGGTAGAACATTCATTACTCAAGCTATAAATGATCATCAAACTAAACGTGGTCAAATGGTAAATAAACTGATAACATAGAAATGTAGATTTCAAATCACTTTTCTTTTCCTGTTCATTTTTCTTCACCTTTATATGGATTAAAAAATATTTGTTATTAGTTATATGTTTCATATTTTATTAAATCATATCATATTGTCAATAATAATAATAATAATAATAATAATAATAAAAGAAGAAGAAAAAAAATACTACTACTACTATATATTAATGAGAATAATACTAAAAATACTACTACTATTACTATTACTACTACTACTACCACCACTACTACTACTACCAATAATAATAATAAATATAATAATAATAATAATAGAATGAAAAGGATACATCCTTGAGGGACATCAAGATACGGACAGTCTGAAGACTCAAAACTGTAACAGGAGAAAAACATTTCACCATTTGGTGTCTGAGGGGGTTGATAATGACTTTTATTTCTGTAGTGTTTCTTTTCATTTTTATGCTCTACAAACCTTCATGCTCTCCAACAGTATGGCCCATTTGTACCAGTTTCTTTTGGATTTCTTGAGCAGTTAAGTCCTGGGATGGGAAAAAGACGTTACAAATGTATTTCTCATATAAACGAGGAACTCTCAGCCCTCAAGTTGCTGTTGTGTTAATCATTGAAAGGAAGGAAACCCACACCAGCAGGAGGTCACAAATAAATGCATGTCTGTAGCCACAGATTGTAAGCATATAAAGTCAAATAAGTTCAAGGGTTTACTTGTATAGGCCTGGACTTACCAGCTGTCAACTAACAACCCACTTGCCCAACTCTAATCAAAAGCCAAATGTTTTTGAAACATGGGCTTATTGTCTTTTTACTTATTTTAGTGGATAATTTATTACCTTGAGGCATATTTGTTTGCAATATGCCACATTTTCTATCAGAGTAGTAAACCCCTTTTAATGCAGAGGGCTAGCTTGTCTCAGGATTGAAAATAATACATTTCAGGTAAATTGTTATTTCAGACTTGATAACTGCTAATTGTTGTAGTTAAATCAGGGTCTCCCTATATTTCCCACCCACATACCCTTTTCAGAAAGAGTTCCATGGACCAAATCTTCATGCAGTACAACAGACATATTAGTCCAAATAACAGGTGTTTAAAAGGTTAACTGTCATGGTGATCTTACTAAAATAAGCACATTCATAGGCAATAATGATATTAATAATGATATTTTATCTCAACTGTAATGAACATGGTACTTTTGGATGCATCATTTATCAGCCCTCAGAAATATGACATATTGTGATACATATCCTGTTAACTAATGAAGTCGTGAAATAATAATGTGCTAGCCATTGAAGAGTGGCCGATATTGGCTTTTGTCCGAGTTTATAGCCTGTTGAATCACAGAAAACTATTTTTAATCTGGATGTAACGCAGCACCCGCGTCCTTAACATATTGTATATATATGTATGTACTAGGGCTGTACGATGGAAAAGACGCCATTAAAGTAAGGCGGGACTAAATTTACAAGCGTGAGTTTCATTAAACAGAGACCCTTAAAAAACAGCTTCAAGCTGGCTCGCATCTCATGAAAGCCTCATAACATGGCTACTGAAAACAGCACAGATGAGCTGGAAGACCCACCTGCGTCTTTTAAATCGAGCGCTGGAGATTATTTTGGGTTCCCAGTGAATTACGACGGCAATGGAGAGCGAACCGTAGATCGGACAAAGACGTTGTGTCGGCGTTTGCTGTTTTCATTACATAGTAGATGAAAATGTGAAAATATTCTTCTGCCTTATTTTTGTAAAAAAGAAACTAAAGTTGCTAGTTGGCAAAAGAATGCCATACCTGCCGTCTCACTTACTCTATTAGGTAAGACAATTATTAATGACTAATTTCTATTAATAACACAAGATGTTTCTGTTGTTTTTTGTCATCCATACATGAAAACATAAGCAAGAGTGTGTGTTTACTGGTTAATACATACTTAAATACATACTGGTTAATACATATTTAAAATAAACAAAAACAAACCAAGCCTTATGCTTTAGAAATTGTCACTACCTCTTAAATTAGTTTCTTCATTAGTGATTAAAATAACCAATCCCAGTTCTTGTGGAAAATATAGACATACTTGATAATACAATGTAATACTGCATTTATTATTATTATTATTATTATTATTATTATTATTATTATTATTATCATTAAAGAACACTATTTGGTAGATTTTTAAAAAATGGTCTAGGCCCACACCCTGTTCTAAGAAATGCTCTTCCAAAGAAAGGAGTCAAAGGTTCATACCACCTACAACCCACAACCTACAATCCATATAGGTCATTAACGCTGTGGTGTCTTTATAAAAAAGAAATCTGCCTCTCAGGTCATGCTTAAATGGGTATTGAGGTCTTATGGGGAATTTTTTTTTTCTCACAAGTGCTCATTTAGATAAGTCTCCATACAGAACCCTAACAAACTGCACTTTGACAAAGAACTAAAACAGGTGGAGCTCCAGTCTGGCATAACTCAACACCAACCAACTATGAAAATGTCTAAATAAATAAAATGACTATGTAATTGACCTACGCATATCTGCCCTTTGTGTCGTAGTCTTGGTTTTCATATCTGCATTGTACATTTATTATTACTGTATTATCCTCATTAGGATCTGTTTCTCTACAATATAAATAAGGCCTTTACTTTTGGAAAAACACACACACACACACACACGCACACATATATGTATGTGTATATATATGTGTGTGTGTGTGTGTGTGTGTGTGTGTGTGTGTGTGTGTTTTGTTTTTGTTTTTTTTCCACTGCTAATCGCTGCTAATTTCCACACATTAGCCAAATCTTCACAAAGCTACCAAAACTGGGAAGGTGAAGGCTAGCTCATTCTTCCTTTTAGACATTCGTCTTTTTGAACTATCACAAATGCAGCAATAGCTCAGTGCACTTGGAGAAAGCAAATCGCCAATTCTGCTACGTCAGCTAACTTTGGCTAGCGTCATGCTAAGCAATGGGGGAAGAGGGAAGGCCATCCTATCCACCCAGAAAGAGCAAGACCAATTGCTGGGGATTGCCTGTGATTGAAATCTGTCCTTTCAGGACAGCCAAAGCTAGATTTTGAAATAATTTTGAAACATTGCTATCTTTAAGGGTGATTGATGATTAATGATTAGTCATTATCAACAAATGAGTCTATTACTACTTAATTTTCTAGGTGCTCATAAGCAGCGGGACCCACCTCTTCACAGCTCTCAGTGGTGAAGGATTCACATTGCAGTGAACTTGGCCAGCTGAAGCCAAATTTATTCATGAGGGGCTCACAGCCTTGTTTTGCTGTCACACAGGTGGTCTTGCATGGAGGCCTGGCTATCCCGTTTACACACTTGGGCATGTAGACAGAGCAGAGGAACTTCTGAAGCTCAAGGGAGCACTGCACTTTGACCAGGGGATAAAATTGCTGGAGCTCCAACCCAACATCTTCCTGGTTCGATTGGCCAAGTATATTGGGCATCACAGTATGGCTGTAGGACAAGCCTTGGCAGAATGTAATCCGCATGGGTTCACATTTCCCAGTGGACGGCAAAGGACTGCTCTCCTTCCCCTGAAAGAGTAAACCACATCCCCCCCCCACCATCATCTAAATGCTAATGTGGCTAACAGTGAAGGAAAGTAATTGCAGACCAGTTAGCATGAAGTACACATTCAAAAAACAATCGATACAGTTGTTAAAAGGATGCCTCCCTACCTTTTCAGGACGTGCCGAAGAGGCTGAAACGAGAACAATTAATGTTAAAAAGGACAAATGCATGATTCGAACAAACTTCATGTTCTGCAGCCTAGAGTTCTCCTCCTAATACTGACTCTCAAGCATTGGCAGCAGAAAACGTTTAAGGCTCTTAAGCACGGCTGGAGAGAAATTCTTGTGCTTTTTAACAGTCACAAAAAAGAGCTCTTGTCCAATCCTGAACCAGCCCTGGAACACTTCCCCCTGAGGCTCGTGAAGAGACCAGAGAGGCTGGCAACTTTTTTTCTTCAATAATTAGCTGTCTATGTGCTGAGGAACCATCTGGTTGAGAAACTATTGTGAGGCTTCAATTTATATTTATTAGAACTGCTGATTTCTCTTTGAGGGAAATGTGGAACATGTCCAGGTGAATATATTCATTTAATTGCTGGGACTGTTTTAACAATCAGGACATGAAGGTACTTATTGTATAGTACTACTACATTTCTTGTTTGCATATTTTTGCAGCACACACAAGTTCTGTGGCATGTTGAAACACTGCTAGCTGTCATTGCAGGCTAAGTAAAGGGGAACAAGCTCAACTTATTTCAAGCCTCAGTGGTGCAAGATTCACACTACAGTGAACTTGGCAAGTAAAAGGAACTTGGTGTGACTGGTTCCCAACTGGGGGGCAGGAGGAATGCTGGACTGGGCTTTTGATTGGTGCTAGACTTTTCAAACTTCGGTGTTACCAGCATAATTAACAGAAATTTCATAACGCATTGTCACATGTATTGACAATGCCTAAGAGGGGCTCTGTACACACCTTCGCTCACACCATCATACATCTACACACAGTGTCATCTGTAATGATCAAAGATTGCTGAACTCACATTGTCTGTAGAAGGCATGGTAAAATTAATGGTAAAACTGCGAACACTGACTTATCTGATGCTAGTGAGGCCTGCATTTCAATAGATGATTGGCTGTGTTTTTGTGACTTCCACCTTGAGTTGATTTTGGACTCTCTTTAAAGAATTTTAGTAGGCTCAGCACTTCTGGGAAGATACATCACTGTTTATTTTCTCCACTTGGCTCTCACTCTGGTCCACTGGAGTTCCAAGCCTTTAGAAATGTCTTTTTAACATTTTCTGGACTTATGTATACTTTAATTAACTTTCTCATGGTACATTTTTTTTATTATGGCATGGCATGCTACATGTTGAGACCTTTGCAGCCCGCTTTAAATTGCAGAAAAGTTTCTGTTATACTTCAGCACGTCAAGTCACATGACTTGCGAAATAACATTCCTCCAGGGCCATGGTGCAAAAGTACAAAACTTAAAATTTTTTTAAAAAAAACACAAAAACAAATAATGCACAAGGACAGGACAACACAGTGCAGCTGACAGGAGCAGAAACACTACTGTGTGAGTGAATACAGCATTACAGTTAGTGTGTTCTAGCAGAATAAGAGTTTATAACAGTTCGGCTAGATTCCTCTTCATTGGGGAACATTTGGAGAGTGTATGTGTGTGTGAATTTAGGACAAGTACAGCTACATACCTGTAAGTACAAAAGGCTTGTTAGTGATCAAGTCTGGGCATGTCTTTATGTGTATATATATATATATATATATATATATATATATATATATACACATATATATAATGTAGTGTGTGTGTATATGTATATTCTCTCTGTCACTCTCGCTCATTCTTTCCCTCGCACTCTCTTTTATCTTTCTTTTCTTTTTTAGCTGTTTTGATCTCTCTCTCTTGTCGCTCACTCGTTTGCTTGCTCTCTTTGTCTTTTGTGCCCTCTGTTTTACTCATTTTTCTTTTTCTCTCACTCAGTGTCTTTTGTCCCTCTCTTTCTCTCTCTCTTTCATCTTCCCCCTTTTTCCCTCTCCTTGGTGGAGAGAGTGATGCGGGGCCTGATCTCTTGTCGCTGTGGTGATTTCTCGACTGCCTTCAAGGAACACTCGCCATCATACAGGAAGTCATCACACGGTCTGTCAGCACATACAGGAAGTGATCTTTCAACACATTGGAGGGAGAGAGAGAGAGGGAGGGAGAGAGAGGGAAGGAAGGAGAAAAATGGAAAAGAAAGTAGGGAAAAAATGCAGTGAGTGAAATATTTAACGAAAGAAAGGAAATGAATAAATAGATGACAGAAAAATAAACAATTATAGAAAAAAAGAAGGACTGACAACAAAGGAATAAAAGAAACTGAAGAAAGAAAAAGAATCAAAGACAGAAGAATAAAGGAAGCAGAAGGAATTAAAAAGCAAGGGATAAAATGAAAGGGGAAAATCATGAAAGGAAAAAGTGAAAGAAAGGAGGAATGGAAATGATTGAAGGAAAAAGAAGAAGGAAAGTTTGTAACAGCGTTTATTTGGCCGATTTTAGTCACTGATGTTTGTGTTTCTAAATCATTTCCAGAGTTTTCACACACACACGCACGTACACGTGTGGTTTGACAGACAGCGCTGAGTGTGTGTATGACTCCTTTCTCCTCCTTCACTCTGTTTTCTTTGCCTTCTTCCCACTGAGACACTGACGCCATAAATCTGCACCACTACAGCCTGTCTCTCACACACATTCTCTCTCTCGCTCTCTCTCTCTCTCTCTCTCTCGCTCTCTCTCTCTCTCTCTCTCGCTCTCTCTCTCTCTCTCTCTCTCATATACATACACACACACACACACACACACATTTCATCCACATGCAAATCGTGTTTTAGGTCACTGAATCACTGAAAGCTTTTGGAAAACTTCCTCCAAGGTGAAGATTAATGTGTAGATGGGAAAACAGAGTTTGGGATTGTAATGGGCTTGTAAATCAGTAGAAATGGACAGGAAAAGAAGTTTTATTTACCAGTTCATATGCAGCCTCAGATCCTGCCCCCAGCGTCGCCAATTTTGGATGAGCCACCAAACACTGAATTCTTAAACACTTGAAAGCTTGAATACTTGAAAGTCAAGTAGGACTAGTTCCATTACCATGGAGCAACACAAACAGAAACGCCACAAGACTACACAAGTGCAGGCAGGAATACGCAGAATGTGACAATGTGACATACAGTCGACAGGAGCAGTAACGGCACTAGTGAGAGTGAATAAAGTAGTATGACACACTGTATTCTGGCATCAGAGTAGTTAAATGTAAAAATGGAAAGCAAAGATTGAGGTAGACAGCAGCAGTAGCAGCTAGAAAAATTACTAGGAAAAAAATGTATGGTATAAAAATAAATACAGGGTGTTTACAGTGACAATTAAGGAGTAAGTTTTCTTTGTTTATGAGAGAACAGTTTAGTGTGTGTATGCAGAGAGGCAGAGAGAGAGAGAGAGAAAGATAAAAGCAACAATTTGGAAGAAAATATTTGAATCATATTTCCCCCAGTGTGTGTATGATGTACAGTTTGTTATTCAGTTCTGATTTAGGAGTTGGATGTCCTGGGGAAAAAACTGTTCTTCATCCTAGTAGTGAAGGCCAGAATACTTGAAAGCTTGAATACTTGAGTGCTCCAATTTCTAAGAGCTTAAATGCAGTGGTTAGGGAGTTACCCCTGCGATCAGAAGGTCAAATCCCAGGACTGCTAGTGGCACCACTGAGGTACTCTTGAGCAAGACGCTGTCCCCAGACACTGCTCCGCGGGCACCCACCATTGGTAGCAGCCCACTGCTTCGCTTGTATCTATAAACACCACAAATATAGATACGAATATATATTTGTATACCACACATCTGTTAGTAGTAATAGTATTGGAGAGAAAGGTGATGGGACAGTTTAAACACTAATTTCCTCCAATGAGGACTAATTTAAGCTTGTTTTGGTGAAAGGCGCCTGGCTTCATTGCGGTATTTGAATTGGAACATCAGTGTGATGCGACGTGTCAAACAGGCTGTGGGTCAGAATGGAGCTCTGGTGTAGATGGCTTGGTTGATCAGAGTGGAAGTGGTTTGGTTTGGTAGTTCACGCTTGCTTACGTCTTTGACTGTTTGGACAAGATGTTATTGGTTATAGTTACTTGTCCGCAGGATAGTTACTTTTATTAAACTTTGCTGTGACTGTTTTGTTCTTAGCAGGGGTTTGTCACTGCTAGGTTACAAGCCAGTAAGGAGAGTTGGTCCCAGGCGATAGTGGCACTCAAATAATGTCTCTAAGCCAATCACAGTGCAAGGAAATAACTGTGGTTGATGTTTTATTAATTAGCTTGTGTACTTAATGATGAAAATGTACTTACATAGTAGTCCACTTAATGAAGGATATGAGTTTTCCCTTTCAAGCACAGGCTAACTCTTATTAGAGATTATATATTTTAATTCTAGAAAAAAATGTACTGATATATTTGTCATTTTGTTCTGAGAGCAAAAATAAAATCAATTCCAGCAACCCTAATTAGGATAAGAACCTAAGTAAATGAATGTATGAAATAAATGGTGATTGGAATACTGTTCTTGCTGATTTCTTCAATTATTTAATTGGTATCAGTTTTCATTAGAGAGAAACCCATGTTCATTGAAAAACACATTTTTGAGCTTGCCTCAGTATGTGCAGTTTTTTCTGCCAGCATGAATTTGGGAATAAGTGATTGGCCTTTGTGTGTGTGTGTGTGTGTGTCTGCGTAACTAGATCTGGTTGTGGAATGCAGGGTGTGTTTTGAAATGGGAGGATTTGTGTGGCTTTGTGTGTGTGTGTTTGTATATAAAAGGAACCTTTCCCTGATATTTTTTGGAAACTCCGAAATCCAGATTTTCATATTTCAGAAGTTCTCACACACACGCACGCACACATACATCAAATAACTGACAGTATTTGTAAGTAAGATTAATGGCCCAGGACTAAACAAACTATGTGTGCGTGTGTGCGTGTGTGCGCGTGTGTGTGTGTGTGTGTGTGTAGAGGGTTTGTGAGGCTGAGAGGACTTTAAGTACTAATGATGATACACAGTGTGTGTGTGTGTGTGTGTAGTATTAGTTAAGGTGTAATGTCAATAGAAAGATGCAGTTTAACATCTTTTTATATGGAAAATAGTGTCGTAACTTTTGCACTGGTCAATTCCCCCCTCTCCCCTGAAATATTGAATTCAGAAGGCCTATATAAACAGTAAATAGGTGTTAATATGTGCAGAAAGAATGTTCTGTTTTATTTGACCAGTGTCCCCAAACTTTTGTATGTCACGGTACATTTAATTATCTCCCTAAAACAGAACACAGAATTACACAAAACAGAACAGGCCGTGTTTATCCATGAACTGTGTGTTTTGCTTTTTCACAGTATTAAAGTAACAATCTTAAAGGGCTCATATTCTTGGGGCAGCTGGTAACCTAGTGGTTAGGGTGTTCGCCCTGAGATCAGGAAGTCGTGGGCTCAATTCCCAAGACTGCTAAGCACCTCTGAGGTACCCTTGAGCAAGGTACCGTCCCCACACACCCGGGCTGCCCGCTGCTTCACTTGGAATTCCGTGCTATTCACACTTTCGATACTTTCCCCAGGCGCCCCCTGTCGGTGGGTTATGGGTTAAATGCTGTGCTGTGTTCGCGTGTGAATATAAGAGGCCACTTTACTTTACAGACTTCTGGCATTTTATTTTCATCCTGAAAATTTATATTATTTGTGTGGGTTTATTAACTCAAAACAGTTCTAATACATTTTTACTTAAAACTCCTCTCTTAATACCTTTGAATGAAACAGGCTGTTTTATATATATATATATCCTTCTTCCATCATTCTTGCTCCTCTCTCCCTCAGATATCTGAATCATGTGAGAATGTCGACGCCGCAGGATCTGGCGGGTGGTTACACATCAAGACTGGCCTGCCACCGAGCGTTGCAGGACGCTTTCAGTGGACTCTTCCTGTCGTTATTATAACAAGCACACACTCACTCAACCCTTTTTTGCGTCTTTATTTTAGAGTGTATGGAATGAGAAGTCAATTAAGTTTTTTACGAAAAGTCCTGCCCCCACCCCGCATGTAACTGAGCAGTCAAGACATGCTTAGTTTCTAAAATTTGCTGCAGTTTTAGCACAGCAGCCATGAGGCTAATATAGCTAAGATGTAATGGAAGCCTATATACCTCCAGGTAGCACGGTGTGTTCCAAAATCGTCACACATTCACCTCAAACAATTTGCTTATGTGGGTTCTGATACTGAATGACACTGTTAACATTGACTGAAGTATGCTAGCAAGAATTTTGTGCTATTTACATATGACGTGTGTTGTGTTCACGTATGACAAATGGTCACTTTACACTAGTTAGCACCATGCTAATAGGTGGGGTATATGCATTTATTACTTGTTAGCTACATTAGCACTGTAACACCACACATCTTGCACTGTAAACTCTGTGGAAATTAGATTTTTGACCAGATTGTCTCTGTAATCATACAAATCTGGGCTCAATTACAGGAGAGTAACAAGGATTAAGTTTAACACTGTGACGAATGAATCCTGATGTTTAAAGTCTTTTATAATTGAGAGTAAAAATGATTCTGGGTTTACTGGACCATGCTGTACAGATATTTCTGCAGTGTCTGTGACCTTTTTTGAATGTTTTGTTGGTTTTGAATAAATGGCTAAAAACAAACTTATTTGGGTTTATTTGCTTCAGTCACAGCTGTGATAATCACCCCCTCAGAATGTGCAGAGATACCCATTCATGCATAGCTCATGATCTCTGAGTTTTAAATTTATTTTATACATTAATTTTGACTCATAACTTCACTGAAACTAGTGGAGAAAGTGTATGGTAACAGCAGATTATACACTTTCGCTCCAAACCACATTAGTGTCTGTGAGTTGCAGCAGAGATATTTTATTTAAATTTGATAAGCTTTTCTAGACATTTCTTCTGCATTGCTTTTTGCCATCAAAACTGTTCATCCAGAATGGAAGTCAACTGTAATGAATTCTGACTAATTACTTGTTTAATTACACTGTAGTACAGAATACATTTCAAAACCACAGTAATGACTCTGTAATGACTCTTCTCAGGGTTCATTTGTAGTGCTGGTAAACTCGTTTACAGATTCAAGCAGACCTTAAACATAGTGTGGATGGAACATGAACGGTTTATTATAAAACAAAATATTAAAATAAAATTCAGTTCATAGACAGGTGTTTTTTCATTCAGTTTCATCACATTTCTGTCTCTTTGGAGATGGTTCTGAGGAATCTGCAATAAAAGAGACAGAAAACAGTTACGTTGACTAATAGAATGGGACGTCCTGAAGCAGCCTCTAGTGCCGTTGGCTTGAGGGTTATAAAGCCCCCGGCACAGGGACGTGGAGCTCTCTGGAAATTTTAAATAAAAAACACATTATTTTTTGGACTGAAATAAAATTCATAGGCTTTTTTATCTAATGAAAAAACACCCCAGAGGAAGTGTGTGTATTCAGCTGTTCTGAGCTCAGGGTCTGTAAACGTTAACTCACCTTTCTCTTTTGAGTCATTTCTGTACAGAACCTCTGTGGGCACTGTGAAGCTTACACACATCATCTCTTTATTGGGCGCTACGTTCCTCACCAAGTGCACCGCACAGCGCCCCTGCAAGGACACCCCTAAAGCAGCCTCCGCCCGCTCCAGCACGTCCTTTCCAGGGTCATCCTCCTTTGAAAAGCCGTAACAGTGAACCTGCGGCATAATGCCAGTTGGTCATCCAAGACAAATGACACCTGAGGCCCTAATAATCAATATTTTGATAAATGTTTTATGTAATATCTACAATATTTTGAACACAGCCTTAAATAACATTTTAGATATTTTGGACACATTCCTGTGGAATATAGACATTTTAGACACTTGGGACAGTATAGGTAATTTTGGACGTGTCCCAAACTACGATTAAAAAGACTATAAAGTAGACTATGGAATGTTTTAAACATAGCCGTATTAAAATGAACAATACCAGCATAAGAAATATTAGTGATAGTTTAAACACAGCTCTATGTAGCAGTGCACCTGTACCTCGGTTTTAGATTTTATAATGTCAGTATGTCATACATTGTCATAAACTGAACACCATATTGTTCAGCGTACCTGTGGCAGGGTCACTATGCTGGAACGGTCTTGGTCCGGTTCAGGTCCCAACAGGCCTCTGAAAGCGTCCAGGAATTCCAGCGCTAGAGCTGGAAGGTTCATTATCACATGGATGGCGGCTGAGCCTTTCATCAGTTCTGGGAGACGCTCTCGCACCGGACCCCTGATGATTTCTCGTCCGTCCAGCTTGAAGGTGGTGACCTTTGCCTCCACCTTGTTGAGTCTGGTGTTGTGCTGAAGCCAGCGGTGGGACTCAGGATTAAGGTCATTGGCGAAAACTACGCACCCCCGACGAGCGGCCGGGATGGCAAACGGCCCGACTCCGGCAAACACGTCAAAAACCACGTCTCCACGGTGGAGCAGAGAGACGATCCGCTCGTGCTCCGTACTGAGCCGAGGGTTCCAGTACACACGAGAAAAATCAAACTCATATAACACGCCGTTCTCTCTCACCTGGAATAGTTGGGGAGAAAGGAAGAAATAAAGAGGAAAAAATGGAAAAGGTAATAAAGGTAACACCAATATTACCATTCCATCTACATATATTACAAATGTAAAAGTATTTTTAAATAAAATAGAAAGTGTAACAGTTTATAAATACATAAATATTCAATTATAAACAATCTTAGTTGATAGAATATTAGATAAAACACAATGGACCATTACATTCTCATTTTATCTTATATTTCCTCATCCCCACAACACACCTGAAGAAATAAGTGATTTGTGTTAGACCTGTTACAGTTAGAATATGCACCAGAACTACACTGAGTCAGTTTGTATGTTTTTAATCATTTTAAGGGGTAACGTGTAATTTTAACATTTTATAGTTTTATTAGAATTAGCATTGAATGATCTAGGCCAGGGGTCGGCAACCCACCGCTCTCTCATCCTTATGTTGCGGCTCCCTGTGGCTTTGGAAAATAAATAATAATTTAACACTAGAATGGCGGCTAACTGGCTA
>JBBJLS010000041.1:28286762-28298573 GCA_037577275.1 Bryconaethiops microstoma | reverse complement strand
GGGTGGGGGGGGGGGTGTACACACACACACACACACACACACACACACACACACACACACAGAGAGTACTGTACATCTCTCACAGCACTATTTAATACCTATAAAACTGTCTTATCTTTGGCATACTGAGTAAATTAAATGCTGTGACCGGCTGCAAAGTGCCCAAAGATACAAGGAGCCTAGATAAAGGAGTTCCAACTACGCAGCGTTCAGCACCACCAGTATTACTGATCACCGCCTGATCATCTGGAATCATCTGCTCCTGTTTCTTCACTGGATCAGGCCTTAAGTTAGACGGTCTTTGTTCTTCTTGAGTGATTCATATGTAGGTCACTGTGTGGGTTAACAAACAAAAAACATTCCTCTGAAACTGGTCAGATTCAGGGACTGGACTGAAAATGAGTCTTTGAATGTCCTTTCACCTGTATATCACCTGTAGCTGCAACGACTGAGATGTCGACTACAGTTTGTGTGCTGACTGTAAGGGGCGTTCTCGTTCTGCAGGGCATCCTGAAAGGTTTTAAAGGAGAACTTATTCATGTGTACAACAAACACGATGGAGCTTTGAGGAACACAGAGTACTTCAAACAGCTGAAGGATAACGGCAACATCATCCTCCTCGGCGACTCCCTGGGAGACCTCACTATGGCCGACGGCGTTCCGAATGTGGATAACATCCTTAAAATTGGCTTTCTCAACGATAAGGTGGCTGCTTATTCCAACACCTCTACTTCTGATTCTGGATGATGTGTTTTGATTCCAATAGAACAATACTGCTTATTAATTAGTACAATGTGCCGCTGCCCCCTACAGGACACTTGAGCTGGTGCACTGGGCTACACCACTAGCAGTCTTGGGGCAAGACGCTTAATTTTACAAGCCCTTATACTGTAACATGACTACAATCTGCCACTGCAGAGCGTTAATGTAAAATTTTATATTCAAATTGTAGTTCTGTTGAAATATGTTCGGTGTAATTTAACAACGAGGCAAGTTACTATTAATTAATGATATGGGATTTTTTATTTTTTTTGTTGGTAATATTATTCCAAATTCTGATAGACTTTGGTTTAATTATGCCTTCAAATTTCCCCATACAGGTGGAGGAGTGTTTGGAGAAATACATGGACTCTTATGATATCGTTCTGGTGAAGGACGAAACCCTTGAAGTGCCCAATTCCATTTTACAGAAGATTTTATGACTCTGTAGCACCGGGTCCAGTGTTGCCCCCGGTGGAAAGTCTCACAGCCACTCATTACTGGAACACCAGTCAGTGGGCTAACACCAGCTCTGTGGGCCGTCTGCCACCTCACACAAACACAAGCCATACACACCACCCACCATGATCTTTTAATGTCCTGTTTTCCCTTCTAAATGAACTGTTCTAGACATCCAACACGTCCTTGCCTTTGTGTGTCTGCTTTTGGTCTTTTTCAGTTTCTTGGTAAATCAAAACCAAAACGAGCTATACATACAGACATATATACCTTTTAAAAAATAATGAATTTATTCAAGTTGCACATTCTTATAAATGTTAATATTCATTATTTTTGATATTGCGAGGTTTATATTTAGTGTATAAAGTTTGCAATAATATCTCGGATGGAGGAAGCGTATGGTGATGTCAGGCTCAGCTAGCACTTTAGCACCACTAGCTCGCAAACGCTGTCACAGGAGTCGTCTTCGGTGACGATCGGAGGGCCTATAAAATTGGAGAAACCATGATGTCTAGGTTTACATCTACCAGTATGGTTGCTTAATTGAAACAACACATTGTTATACCATAGCAATACAATATTTTAAACATCAAACACAAAAACTCATAATGAATGTATTGTGGATTTTTACTTTTAATGCAACAAGGTGCGTTCCGAGGTGCAGATAAAAACTCGGGCCCGTTCTCGGTGTTGGTATTTATACTACCTCTAAAAGGAACAGTTCGTCTAAAAATGCTCACGTGGCTGAAATAAGCTTTTATTCATTAGTAGAAACGCAAGCATTTTTTAGGTGAGCTGTTTCTTCAAACGATCACTTGTGAGGTGGATCTGCCTGTATCGGTTTGATTTGCACTACCTTGTGTTGATGAAGTCATCGTTTTTGTTTTAAGATCTGTCGCATATGTGCTGCTAACTTGCATGTTGCCTTTTTCTGTCCATGAATTGAAGAGGAGAAAAAGTATGTCAATAAATGTAGGCAATAAGAACAAACACTTTTTATTACTGGTTTAGAGGTGATTGATATTTTCAGTTATATTAAACATAAAATTGGTACCGGTAGCGTGTAGGTCCCTCTCGTATTGCCAAAATGAGGCATGGACTCCACAAGACCTCTGAAGATTTACTGCACCAAGACGTTACCAGCAGATTTTTTCTGTAAGTCCTGTAAGTTGCGAGGTGGGGCGTCCATGGATCAGACTAGTTTGTCCAGTACTTCCCACAGGTGATCAGTCAGACTGAGATCTGGGGAATTTGGACGACACCTTTTTGCAACTTTTCTGCATCATCCTGCTGAAAGAGGCTACTGTTATTAGTGGGTACTGCTGTCATGAAGGGGTGTACTTATGTGTTAAAGTAACATCCACATAATTAACAAGACCCAAAATCTCCCAGAAGAATGCTGCTTTCAATGGGACGTTTAGATGGACCACTTTGGTAGGTACTGGCTGCTGTTTACAAGGAACACCAAACACCACCTGCCGGTTTGGAGATGCTTTGAGCCAGCTGTCACCATTTGGTCTTTGTCCATTTTTTTGCTTACAACATCAACTTTAAGGACTGTTCACTGCTGCCTAATTTATCTCACCCCTTGACAGAAGCCACTGTAATGAGATCATCAATGTTATTCACTTCACCTGTCAGTGGTTTTATTATTGTGGCTGATTAGTGTATCTACCTCTAATTACATACCTTAAAGGGATATACGCGTCTTGGTCGTTTAGCTTAGTCAATCACCTGTATTATTTGCAGCTATAGTGAAAATTTTCACCCACTCGAAGACATTTCTCCTTTAGACAGCATACCAGTTCTACCTGTATTAGAATTCTCTTTCGAGTGCTATAGGTTATTTTACATGTCCCATCATCACAAAAGACGGGAATTTGAGTAGATTGTATTACAAGTCATTTAAAGTGGATAATTGTTTATTGTTTATGCCATCTAAAGCTCAACAGCAACATCAAGATAATCAGGTACCAAATTAGCCACATTTTAAATAAGGGAAGCCAATATGACAATTTGGCAATTTGTTCTTTTTTTTTTGCCACCATAGGGGCAAATGCTAACCTTTTGCCCCTCTGTGCTGTGACAGAACCTGAATGAAGTCCTCAGCCCCTGCCACTCCTGCAACATGATGTTCAGGGCAGAACATCCGTGCGTGAAATAGTCCAGAGGAACAGCAGCAGCACATAAAGAATGCCTGTTCCTTTGAGAGGATATAGGTCCTTAATGCTGATCATAAATAATTGCTTACCAGTCAAGTGAAATTTACACAATGTTCACCACACACACACACACATACATACACACACATACACACAGCCTCACACTCAAATGAGCATGTGCAACTGCACACATGAAATAAAATACTCTGAGCTTTTAAGAATACAGTATGTTTGTGAGCTCTTAACAGCCAGGCCACACCTTGGTGGACACAACATAAAAATAAACAAAATCTAAATAACAAATACATAAATAGTTCCCTTTAAGTCAATGTAAATAAAATTAGCATTTTGATTCCTTTTTTTTTTTTCAATTCCAAGTTGGTCTTACGTTCCCTGTTGGTTTATTAAGCACCCCCTGTCACCAGAGTTCAGTGTACAGTTGACATCTTCCCTGTAATTTGAGGTTCTGTGTTGTCCAGAGGCCAGTTAACACTACCATGCTGAGCATGTGCTTCAGTCCATGGCCACAGCTGCTCACGGTACTCTGAAGTGCATGGACTTGAGGTGACCTGACTAGTTCACGACTGTTCCTGGGAATGCGCTGAGGGCCCTGCGGCTCAGTATGTGTAGAGCGACTGGTTGGTCAAAGGCAGCTTTTTTTTTTTGTCCCAATGTCCTGACCAGATGCATGAACATCAGTTTAGGAAGGCTCACAACACACCTGTCCTGAGGCATCTGGTTGAACCCTCCAGTCTCAGACATGAGCGCTCAGCGATCCTGGCATTAGTCTTTGGCCTGCAGCTCCCTCAGCAGGGTCACAGGGGTCACCGGCCAGGGCAGGAGGTGGGCTTGATGCAGCGACCTTGGAAGAGGACCAGGTTGGCTGGACAGTGGCAGCCGGCCACGCAGGGCTTAAGGCAGGGACCGATCTCATTCCAGTTGTCACAGGATTTGGTGCAACCGGGACCACACGTGTCATAAACTGTGCCATGTTTACACTGGGTGGCTGGAAGGCAAGAAACAAACAAACTGAGACAGAGAAACAACAGGGAGCACTCACAGCAGACACGCAGAACAATGAGGAACTTATCAAATCATTCTAAGACAGTAATGGCTTAACTATCAAAATCATTCAGTATCATTCTGTACTAAATACATCTGTGCTGCTGATGTCATTCTTGATATTTGATATTTTGTGTGACTCATAGACTGATCACAATGTTAACAAACAAACCCAAACGTGAGTGCCTGCGTATGATGACTGGGAATCTCTAAAACGTTCTACCCCATTCACTTGTTCTAGAATGTGCTATGCCTTTTGCGCTATTCTAGAATGTTCACTAACATTCACAGCATTCTAGAATGATGCTCCCTTTCACACTGTTTGAAAATGTTCTATGCCATTCTAGAATGTTCTCATTAACATTCACACTATTCTAGAATATTTACTTCCTTTCATACTGTTTTAAAACGTTCTTCCCCATTCAGGCTGTTCTAGAATGTTCTCGCTAGCATTCACACTATTCTACGTTTACTGCCTGTCATACTGTTCTAAAATGTTCCATGCCATTTGCGCTGCTCTAGAATGTTCACTAACATTCACACTATTCTAGAATGTTTACTCATTTTCACCCAGTTCTAAAAGGTTCTACGTCATTCACGCTGTTGTAGAAAGTTCTCACTAACATTTACACTATTCTAGAACATTTGCTATTTTCCACACTTTTTTAAAATGTTCTACAACCATTCACGCTATTCTGGAATGCTCACTAACATTCACTGTATTCTAGAATGTTCTCACTAACATTCACACTATTCTAGAATGTTTACTCATTTTCAATCTGTTCTAAAATGTTCTACCTCATTCACACTGGTCCAGAATGTTCTCATTAACATTCACACTATTCTAGATTTTTACTCCCTTTCACCCTGTTCTAAAATGTTATACGCCATTCACTCTGTTCTAGAATGTTTACTCCCATTCATAATGTTCTACCTTTTACACTGGTTCATATGGCTTCATAGGTTTAATTCCGGAATATAAAGCCAGTGCTACCTGTATCACACACATACAGAAGTTGGTGTTTGTTAGGACAGTGTGCTTTGCCAATTACAGCAGAATAACTATAATTTGTTTTTAACAGAGTGATTGCTGCATTAAGAATGACACAGAGGTCACTGACAAAAATGTGGAACAGGAAAATTACAAACTGGGATTATGTATGTGTCACAGCGGTCACTCACTCATGCAAGACTGTTCTGGTTTCCAAAGCACAGGCGCTCCCTCCCTCTCACAGGCCCGGCTGTAGGCGATGAAAGACTCGCAGTAGCAGTTTTTATGCACTGGGCACTCACACATGTCCGTTACACATGACCTGCACAAAGTGAAGATTATATTAAATAAAATAAATTAAATTCATACAGGCTTACACAGAATCTGAGCTCATTTGTGAAGCTGAAGGATGCTATACAAAGAGAAATTTATGATCATTTATAATCCCATGAAATTGCATATACGATGTAGGTCCAAAGTTTCCAGACCCAATTGTTCCAGCAAATTCAGCTTCACTGACAACCATGACCGACATATTGGTAACACACAACAAAATATGAGCCTATGGTCATCATGGCCAATGTCAAACATTAGCTACAGGGGAATAAAGCCCCACAGCAAAGGCTTTGAAGCAGTCAGACAAATATCTATGGAGTGATTGAGGTCCTTCCAATGCCTTGTGGATGAAGTAGAGTGGAGTTTGTGATTCAGACATCAGTCATCCAACATCTGTTCCTGACCTTACTGACTGCACTTGAATCTGCATAGATCAACTGGATTTTAATGTTTAGTGTATAATGAGGAAAAAACTCACTGATAATACTTTCAGAAGAAACACTGGATGAGGAGGTAACTACAATCTTTTGGACACTGTGTACGTTGCAGCTGGTGGCCTGAATCAGAAGGTTGTGGTTTTGAATCCCAGTACTGAGGTACCGCTGAGCAAGGTACCGTCCCCACACACTGCCCCCCGGATGCCCCTCGTTGTTGGCTGCCCAGTGCTTCACTTGGTGAATGGGTTAAATGCTGAGAAAAATTTCACCTTGTTCACACTGTGTGGTGTGGTGTGTTCACAGTGACTATGAGGCGGCACTTTACTATACATGCTAGTGTTGAGTTTGTTTAACAATCATGGAATAATAGCACCATCTGGTGCTCACTGGATGCAAATGTGCTGGACATTTCCTGCAATTAAATAGTATCACAGAAATGTTGAACTTTTCCACATAAACATTTACCCTTTTCAGTGCAGGTCAATAACAATGGCCAAACAAATTACGTTTAAACATACAGCACTTTCTGGCAAGCCTTTTTTGTAATTAAACTAAATGACAAACTGAGGTATTGTTCATGAAGAGCTGAACTCTAAATTTGTGTCTATTCAATTGGTCTATTTTAAGCCTAAATAGAGCTACATTAGGGTTTTTTTTGTAAATGCATTAGACAAAAACACAAGAGGCTAAGTCCAATGCAAGATTTGGTGTTCAAAAAAACACAATAGCATTGGATGGCGATGAAAGGAATGAAACGGATATCACTGCACTGCAAAGTGAAAGGGGCAGCTGGTGGCTTGGTGGTTAGGGAGTTGCCCCAGTGATTGGAAGGTTGTGGGTTTGAATCCCAGCACTGCCAATGGCACCACTGAAGTACCCTTGAGCAAGGTACTGTGCCCACACACTGCTCCCCAGGCGCTGTGTTCCTGCCTGCCTGCTGCTTTACTCGGCTGTATGGGTTAAATTCAGGAAAAGAATTTCATGCTGTGGTGTGTTCATGTGTGACAAAAAGGGACCCTTTAAAAGGTGAAGAACACTCACTTATAAAAGGATGTGAAGTCGACCACAGGGTGGCACTTTTGAAACTCCCAGGATTTGAGTTTTTGGCAGGCAAGATGGGCTCGGCGCTTCACTTTGGCGGATCCAGGACAAAGGTTGGATACGGGCTTGCGGTGGGGCTGCTCGCATACCTCGTTACCGTCCACGCGCCAGGAGTCGGCAAACTCATCCACGTCGATTCTGAACTGGCCATCGCCGCCCATGGTGTCGTCCCGCTTATGGCCGTTGTAGTTCCCGCACAGGCCACAGAGGCGTCCCTTCAGGTGGGGTGCAGCCACCACCTCCACCAGACTGTCCCCGTCCCATGTGATCTCCAGGCCTTTAGGGAAACATTCAGAGGAGACATCAATTCTGATTACCAAAACTGTTTTGCAAAGAAAGCAACCACATTCTCAATGGTATGCAACTTTTCTTAGTCATTATGGGATCATCTATAGCTATGTTCATCATTTGGACACTAAAACTTTATTAGTATAACTGTTATCCATTTTATTTAAGGGCACCTTTCAAGACACTCAATGACACATTACAGACAAGTAAACCAAAACATAAAATTGATAATGCACAGGAAGAAAAATAAAAATAGATAATAAATAAACACAAGATCAAAGAGAGCAAACAAGTTTGAAGAAGTGAGATTTAAGATTGGATTTGAAATTCGGATTTATTAAGGGAAGTTTTTTTTTTAACAGAGGGTACGGGGAGGGTCTGTAGATATGTATAAGGTCAGAAAGGTACATGGGTGCCAGGTTATGAAAAAATCCTTATAAATCAATTCAGTATTTAACTGGGAGCCAGTATAGCTGACTGGAGTGATGTGTTCTATGGAGGAGGTTCTGGTAAAAACGTGTGAGGGAGGCTGGCCAACACAGAATTCCAGTAATCGATTTGTGAAGTTACCAAAACATGTACAACAGCAGTACTATTAAGTGTGAGGAAAGGACAAAGATGATATATATGATGAAGGTCGAAATATGCAGGCCCGGTCATGTTTTTAATGTGGGCTTTAAAGGATGACACTCAAGCTCCTAACCTAAGAAGAGGGAGAAACTATGCAGACATTAGAATCATTTTAAATGTGCATCTGCAACAGAATTGGTGTTTTATATCACTGACAAATGATCGCAAACTTGTATTTAAGGTTAATCAAAGTATATTAACATTTGTTTCCCCTCCGCACTGCATATTTCTGTGGCATTCCTGCACACACTGAACTCCAAAAAAGGGTTTAATTAATTAATGATCTGATGATTTAAACTGGAGCTGGGAAGCGCTTACAGCACAACAGGGGTGAGTAGATCAATATTTATGTTCCTGATACGTCTTCTTGAGAATCAATACTCATACAAAAATATTGATACTATTTTCTTCAACCAGTCATGTTAATACTTATTGTTTTAAACAGTCATTTTAATATTTGTTGTTTTGTTAAACAGTATGCAATGGCAAGAAGTGTAAAAATAATTATATTTGTGAGGCACAGGAATTACTTTTCCATCCATCCTCTCCCTCCACTCCTCTCACACACACACACGCAAAAGCACACGAATACAGTGAATGAGTGCTCTGATCTAATGGTGGAAAGAATGTGAAACATCGTTATTGTAGTTATTTTACTCCTCTAAACTTTAATACTGAACACATCTTCAGTGGGACGGAATGACTAATATAAAGACGTTCAGATCTGATTTACAATAATATAATAACGTCGACAGTTAAGTTTTCAAAGTATCAGTACTGGTATCAGGACGCCAAGCTTCACAGCACTGGATATCAGATTAAAAAAAAGATGTCGTCTTTGGCCGTCCCTAGTGCTCTTGCCTCACAGGTCCTGGGTTCGATTCCTGGCTCTCCGGTCAAGGATCTTTTCTATGGAGTTTGCATGTTCTCTCTGTGTCTGCATGGGATTCTGCAGGTTTTCTCCCACAAACTTCAGGTGACTTGAAGATGCTAAACTGCACCTCAGCCTGATTGTGTGTGCATGTGTGTTTCTGTGTGTTTGCCCTGTGATGGACTGGTGACATGTCCAGGGTGTTTCGCCCTGTGATTGCTGGGATAGGCTCCAGCACCACCTGTGCTCTGGTTAAGTGCAAGTGGTTCAGATACTGGATGGATGAATGTGAAGTCCACACTCTAAGAAGCAGCCGAGCCTGTGCTGGCCTTTACCTGCGATGGTGGTGAGTTTCAGCAGGTATCCGTCCAGGTCAATATGGATGCCGGTGCTGTGGAAGGGCAGGGCGATGCGAGTGCCATTCTGCCGGACGGTCAGGTGCTGGTGAAGGCTGACAGAGAGGCCTCCCATGCGCAGCTCCACCGACTTTGTCCAGGAAAATGAGCGTGTGCGCCTCGCGTCATTTTTCACCAGCACTGTGAAGCTTCTCGTTTCCGAGCAGTCCTTGGTCAACACGTATTCACATGTCCCTTGGAAGTTGAATGTGCGCCCGTCAAATGTGTTGTAGTGGGGGTCGCCGAAAACAGTGCACACGCCTGGTTCTGATGGGTTGGGGAGAGAGGAAACCATCATGGGGGTGAAATGTCAACTTCCCTTGTTAATGCTTAGAAGTCAGAGTTATCGTGGTAATAACAAATACATGGTGTTACTCGGTATTCATTACTTCTCACTTCAAACAACCTGATAAGTGTGCATGTGGATTTCAGTACAAATTTCATGTGTAGAAGAGGAATATTTATTTTATAACAACATAGTTTTTGACATCTTCAAATTTGTATTGTATCTTATTATTTTGAGGTTGTAACCTGGCCCTGATTTCTTTTCCTGTTTGTACCTGTTGCTACTTTGTGGTACAGTTTCTTACCACAAAGTAACAATTTAAACCTGGTAAGAAACTGGTACAGCTTGTTTTAGGTCAGAAATATTCTTTTGGGAGCAAAAAATCTTTGAGAGACATGTTGTTATTTCATGTATCACTATGTGCATTATTTGCTACGATGTGCAACAGTCTACCATGTGCAATAACTTATCGTTACGAGCAATATCTTATTATGTGCAATAGTTTTGCCATGTGAATAGTTTTGCTTATGTCAATATTACTTATATATTACTGATCTCTTCTATGTGCAATAAAATATTCTACCATCTGTGTTACTTATCTATCGTATTTTTACCCCAGCATTTTTGTATATGGCACAGTGTATTTCATATTGAGTTTTTTTTCTACAGATATATTATTGGATTTATTTAGACATTATATTTTATGTTCTCATCTTTGTGTCTCTGTGTGTCTTTGCAGTCATAACATAAGCAACTTCCTCCTACAGTTTTCTGATTCTGATTCACATCCTGCAGACTTTCATACAGATTCAAATCCTGAATTATTCAATAAACTACAAAGCATATGACATCAACAAAAGCTGAAAGACAAAAGGGCGTTTATGTAATTAATTTTGTTCATAGGCTCAAATAGGCTCACATTTGAATTGTGTGGAGTGTGGTTAATATGGCTGAGGCTGTATATTACAGACTTCTGTTAGGGTCTTAATTGCATACTGTGTTTTTCAGCTATAGTGACAAAGACAGTAGAGGGTGAAGACAAACTTACTCACTTTCAGTGCAAACAGGACAACAGCCAGTCCGGTTCAGTATCTTATTCTGGAAGACACATAAAAAGACTGTCAGAGCTTGTTGTTTTTAATCTACTGTTCTCAGTGGTGCTGTTACATTTATTTTGATATGTAAAGTATGAGGCCCAACAAAGCCATTTTTCATTTTATCACATACTGCCTTTAGGAGCAAACATATGAATAAGAATATCTTAATTCAGTAGCCTTTTACTGTCACTCCAAAGAAACATCAATAATACCAATATCAATAAATCAATAAAAAGTGTTTCCTCAGCGATGTGATGTGATGTGTGCGTATGGTTTCAACCGAATATACCTGTGTGTATATATCCACACAAAACGTAGTGCATCCAACAATAAGGGTCGCATGAAGCTTTTGCAATACGATAGAAAACGCAGTTGTGCAAAGAAAGCTCCAATTGCACATACTACTCTGGGGGGAGTTTTTATGAGTTAAAGGGGGAAGAGACAAAAACTGAGTGTATCTTTGACAAGATGCTGAGTAAGATAAGGAGAGCAAAACACAGACAAACAGACATTGTGTCTCAGGGAGGCAGTCTAGGGAAATGGAAGGGGGTAGATTGTTTCAAGTGCCATCAGAAGTGAACATCAAAGGTCTTTTTCCGTCCTCATCCACCTTGCACCCTCAGGGCAAAATAACCTCCCTTACGCACACATAAGAGGACGTACTCTCATCCAGAACCCCACTTCATTCAGAGCACACAAAGGCCTGTGGTTTGAGAGACTGGCTTCTCAAGTCTAAATATAGGGTTCTGTTTCTTCCCTGTCAGTCAAACAGGAGGCAAATCAGCATAAAGTCAAAGTAAAGGCTCTTCCTGCTGTCTGGCAGTCTCCCAAACTAAGAACAGGTGCATGCTGGGAAATTAGTGGTGACTTCCATTCATAAGGGATGGGAGGAATATATATATATATATATTGATAGGCTCGTCACAATTATTCCATA
>JBBJLS010000041.1:28267656-28280092 GCA_037577275.1 Bryconaethiops microstoma | reverse complement strand
GTGTGTGTGTGTGTGTGTGTGTGTGTGTGTGTGTGTGTGTGTGTGTGTGTGTGTGTGTGTGTGTGTGCGCGCGCGCATACATTTGGAAAACTGGGACCCAGATGTGCAGATGGAACAGCCAAGTTCACCTGTTTACCCTCTGTAAAGCAATAAGCTGTAAATCTGTCCTCACTCACTCCTTCTCCACTTAACTAACACTCTTAGTGAAGGTCACTGAGTGGGATGCTGGAAAGGTCATTCCAGGACAACCTGTGTTCACTCCTCACCAAATGTGCAAATTTGATCTAACCAAACGGATAGGTACAGTTGTAAAGTCTGATTGGCTGAGACGTGTCGGCATTTATTGTACAATTCTCAATACCCATATCCATACATATACATTTCCACAGTACAGGAGAATTCCATTTTATTGCAGTAAGTTATTAAAAACCATAGTGCTATTCGTGGAATCATTTTTGACATGGAATCATGTGTTGCCCGTATCCCCTGCATACTGTTAATAAGCTGTGCAGTAAATTGTCTGGCAGAGTGATTACTATTCATGTATTAATGTGCTTATCAATCAAAGATGTGTTATATATTATATATTACATTGTATTTTGTCACCATCATTTTATAAAAGCAATCAACCAGTCAAAACATTGTTTTAACGTAATACACAGGCTGACTTATAATTCAGTTAATCAAACCTCTAATAGTCTGTGCTTTACATTTTGTCAAACTTATTAGAAGTTCAGTGAACACGTTACTAGCTTTAGATAGAATTAAATGGTTGCTAAAGTATTAAAAAAATCTTTTTACAGTGTAGTACAATAGGCTTTACTTAATAGCACCTCTTGACTGGTAAAAGCACCGTAACACAGCTAATCAGCTATTAATGAAGTATTTATATTTGGTGTCATATCAGGCTGTGGAATTGCCTAGAATTGCCTCAAAGATTCTCTTGAAGTATATTTTTTTAATATTTGAGAGGAACCTTATGCAAAGTCACGACAACTTTCCATGCAGGGATCCTACACTTCAAAGTATGGAAGAATGTTGATGTAGGATCACATTGTGTCAGCAATATCCCAATGAATATTTAGCAAATAGTTTATGTTTCATGAATATTTATCCACTTTTTCTTCCTCACATTCAGACCCTTATTTGTTATAATAAATATTGATGTAGGAACAGTGGCTCCCTGCCAAAACTGTGTCGAGTATATGTCTCTAATAGAGCAAAAATCCTTGAAAGACAGATTATCTCACCTGACATCGCCGAGTGATGCATGGCTTGGTGGGAGTAGTCCAGGAATAAGAGCTATTATAGGCCTTCCCATCCAGCTGACAACCTGGACAGCGAGCCAGAGAGGGAGATTAATTCAGATTCAGAAAAGCATACCATTGATCTCAGTGAATTCATCCTGCATAGTCTGAATAGACAACACATTAAGTCACTACTGTGTGGATGGAAACTCTACCCCACGTTAAAGTCTGTGGTTTACCGTAAGCCCTTTGGAGGAGGTAAACCATGGGACGATGACTGCCGTCTGTCCGTTTGACCCTTTCGTCCTAATTCTACACGTCCACATTAAAACAAATTTAACGTGGCCCCGAATGAAAGGAAGCAGCATGGAGCCGTGAACTTTGGAGGGAACGCAGGAATAACACAAAAGATGACGGCTTGGGATTTTCCATTCAAAACTAACAATAAGTGCTCTGACATTAAACCAAAAAAGTCCAGGCATCTTTAATAAACCCTAGCTCATAAAATAAAAGAGGGGTGGTGGGGGTTGGAGGGACAGATCACAAACAAAGACCTGTGCCCCTGCTGTGAAGCTACAAGCCCAGTCCTGAGTGACCCCGGCTAAACTGGCATTTTCTCTCTTTCTGACGAGTGCATGCGGGCCAAACCAGCACTGAAGCAGCAGAGACCTCATAAAAAAGAGGATTTTATTTCTGTGCCCCATAAACCCAAGCTGCACCCAGGACTCCAATTCTCAACCAGCTAGAGCAACTGCTGAGTCCATGTGTGGAGAGTGGGAACATTAGAGCACACACACACACACACCCACACACACACAAAGACACACACTTTTTCCCATACAAAAGACCTTTATGTCCACACTACAGACCATTGCACTTGAGGTCAGAGTGAGTCATTTGGTTCTGGGCTTTGCTCTGATCAGGTATTAATAAAGCAATGAGTCTCTCAAGGTTGAGTGTGTCATTACTTTATTCTCAGTGTTGTTTGATGTAATGTAAAGCGGAGTAAAATTGGTCTCACGGTGACAGCCTACGGTGACTTATTGTTTTTGTGGCAGATAAAATGCATCTAATAAATTTACTTAATAATAACCAAAAAGCAACACAGTCCATTAACAGTAGACTAGATCTGAGACATGAAATGATCCCTTTTATAATTTCCTAATTAATACTGTATAATGCTGTAATAAATTTGATATATTGACTATGCTGTTTTGCAGCTGGGTTGTAGTGTTTCTGCAGTGAGGCAGCAGTGATGCTGAAAAGAAACCTCTGTTAACCTGTTTGATTCCGGATTTATCTCTCTGTGAAAAAATCATGCAAATCACACTTGGTCAACTCTCAGTCCTCTGCTCCATTTATTCGTAAAAGACATTTACAGACATTTTCAGTAAAGGCTCTGTGTTTACTGTACTCACCTTTGCATCTTTGACAGCAGGCTCCAGTCTGTTTAACCACCAGAGCACAGTCTTCTGCCACTTGGGGGCACTTCTCCTGCTTACAGTGTGCTTTTCCCTCCTGCAGAGAGGAGAGAGAGAGAGAGAGAGAGAGAGAGAGAGAGAGAGAGAGAGAGAGAGAGAGAGAGAGAGAGAGAGAGAGAGAGAGAATGAGAGAGTGGACTAAAGTCTAAAGAGATTTTTCCTCCTCAATGACAGTGAATTTTACTATGAGTACTAGCCTGAGGTCTCTTAACCCATATATGTCCATACATTGGGTGAATGAAATTTAATGTTTGACCAGTACTGGTCCTAAATATTCATAATCCATTTAATAACTCCACTTCAAAGAGAACGGCAGGCCGGGAGAACTGAAGTTATGGGGAAGTGGATTTTCTGATAAAATTACAGAGTAGCTTTATAATAGTGAGACTTCAAATGGTCTTCAACCACATCTGCCTGGTCAATGTCAACTCAAAGAGAAGAAAGGAACCAACAGAGAAAGGGTGGTGAGAGGGTAAAAAGAGAGAAAGGAGGGGCAAAGAAACTGAGGAAGAGAGACAGGAAACAGAAATGAAAAGAGAGAGAGATAGGGAGAAGAAAAAGAGATGACTGAGTGATATAGAGGGAGAAAGGAGAGAGAGAGAGAGAGAGAACAGAGACAGAGAGAAGACAGAGGGAAAGAAAGAAAAAATGGAGGAAAAAATAGATGGAAAAAAGGGAAAGAATGACAGCAGTGAAAAGATAAAAATGAAAGAAAGAAAGAAAGAAAGAAAGAAAGATGAGAAAAAGAGTGAAGAATATGGGAAATCAGAGACAGAGGAAGATGGACAGAGAAGTGCAATAAAGAACAGGTTTAGGTACTGGGACAGTACTGAGCAAAGGAGAGAGAGCAACTGAGAGAGCTTAGACAGAGACAGATAGAGGGAGAGCGAGAGAGAGAGAGAGAGAGCATGTGAGAGAAAAGAGAGAGAGAGAGAGAGAGAGAGAATGTGAGATATCAGAGAGAGAGAGAGAGAGAGAGAGAGAGAGAGAGAGAGAGAGTGACAGAGTGTAAGAGAGAATGAGAGAGTGGACTAAAGTCTAAAAGAAAAGGTCTAGTCTTGACCACTTTTTGATACTAGTCGATCTGAAGCTAATTTGTGTGTGTCAAACCTTTCCAAGGTCAGAGGAGCAGCTCGGCCCGATAAACGTCTCAGGCAGTGGATTACAGGCTCAGTCAGAGCGGAGGGGAACTATCAGCTTACAACACAGCCTGCTACAACCCACCCTCCATTGATTTCCTTTCATAAAGTTAGACTCTACCGTAAGTCAATACAAGGAATTCATTAAGCCGTCACGTTGCCTTGGAGAGATGACAGCAGAAGATGAAGGAGGAAAACTTGAGAGTCCCTCGGAGACCCGTCGTCACCCGGTCTCTTTGACACTAACGCTGCTCTGTCCCCACTAAAAACCCAGCCGGGCTCAAATCACACACTAATACAGTCTAATCTTGTCAAAGACATGCTGTTTGACTCAGGAACCTGTACATTGTAGTTATTTTAGTTTCCCCTTGACCTTCTATAGTTTGTGTGAAAGGCTGTGGCCTCCTCAGATAGACAGACACTCTCTCTCTCACACACACACACGCAGTTTCTAGTGCTTGCTGTTGCTGCACACTAACAGCACACTAACAGTCGTTCAATTCCTAACAAACAAATCTATCAGTTGAAACTTCTAAAACTTCTCTGCTTTTGCCTTCACATCTGGATCTATACATCATCAGAGGGGCAAGATGTAATTTTGTGAATGAGGAGTTCATGGAATACACTCTTGATGGGAAACACTCTTGTCTGGTATCTACCAACACAGTACATTTGGTACTGTCTTTCACAGAAAGCTACCAAAGTCAGCATATTATGCCTGGTATACATTCTGACTTTGGGCTGTGCCAGACCAAATATGACAATCATGAAACAATCAGGGCGATTTCTTTGGTCATTGCTCCTGAACAGTGGTCCAAACGGCCATTGCTATGCAAACTAAAGACAGCCTGCGATTCTTTTCTGACAATGTGAAAAATTTAGGACTACTGTCTCACAGAGTATGTGCTGCTATGACCTGCGTCCACTGACCAGTCAATAAAAATGCAATATGAAATGATGTATTTATCAACATAACAAAATCAAAACCTACTAAATTCTTCCTGTAGCGACAATACTGGATACTAGGATAATAATTGTACATCTACACACCTTCATAAACACCGTCCTACATCTACACACCTTCATACACACCATTCTACATCTACACACAATCACACACACCATAATACATCTACACACCTTCATACACACCATCGTACATCTACACACATTCACACATACCATCCTACATCTACACACCTTCACACACACCATCCTACATCTACACACCTTCATACACACCATCCAACATCTACACACCTTCATACACACCATCCTACATCTACACACCTTCATACACACCATCCTACATCTACACACCATCACACACACCATAATACATCTACACACGTTCATACACACCATCGTGCATCTACACACCTTCATACACACCATCCTACATCTACACACCTTCACACACACCATCCTATATCTATACACCTTCACACACACCATCACACATCTACACATATTCAAACACACCATCCACACCTACACACCTTCACAAACACCATCGCACATCTGAACATCTTCACACACACCATCCTATATCTACACACCTTCACACACACCATTGTACACCTACACACCTTCACACACACCATCGTACATCTACACACTTTCACACATACCACTGTACATCTACACACCTTCACACACCATCATACATCTACACACCTTCACACACACCATTGTACATCTAAACACCTTCACACACACCATCATACGTATATCCACACACCTTCACAAACACCATCGTACATCTACACACCTTCACAAACACCACTGTACATCTACACACCTTCACACACACCATCATATTTCCACACACCTTCACACACACCATTTTACATCTACACATCTTCAAACACACCATTGTACATCTACACACCTTCACACACACCATCATATTTCCACACACCTTCACACACACCATTTTACATCTACACACCTTCACACACACCATTGTACATCTACACACCTTCACATACACCATTGTACATCTACGCACCTTCATACACACCATCGTACACAATCTGTAGAAGGCATTACACAATAAGGAGAAGGTTCGTACTTGTAAAATATCCACCAAGTCCATGTCTTCTCACAGAACATCTCTCTTATAAAGTCTACATGTGGGAAATGCTGCTAATTAGTGAATTTGGCTATTTTAATGGTGAAACATTGAGGACGGTGTGAGGTTGTGAAGCATTGACCATTAGAATGAGACACTATGGAGAACATCAACTTAACTTCATCCCTCCCAATGCCCAGCATCGTCTCGAGGCCCACCTTTGGGCCGTGCAGCAGAGGGGCTGCATTCTCTGGAGTGATGGAGCTCCACCCAACACCACTGGGATGAGTTGGAGTGGTGTCAACATCAGTACCTGACCTTACTAATACTCTTGTGGCTGAATGCAATCAGAATTCTCGGAGCAATGTTCCAACACCTATTAAACTTCCCATTAAGTAGAGGCTGGTACCTCCTCACTTTACTAATGCTCTTGTGGCTGAATGGAATCAAATACTTCTACAGACATGTTCTGACACCCAACATAAGGAGGAGAGTGCAAACTCTTGGCCATACTGTGCAACAGTTGTTTATAATTATTACATGCTGTAGATACAAGAAGCACCAAAATCACCAACAGCAACAAACAATTTACAACCCATATCTTACCATTTTAGAAAACTCTACTGTTGTTCTGAAATCCCTGGTTGGAAATTAAAGTGATGGGCACTGGCCTGTATTTGGCCACCTGTGTTTTTCCCCCTCGCAGTCATTTAGTTCTAAGTGATGTGGAGTGTGGGACCTTTCTGAAAGAGGTCAAAGGTCACAGAAGATTTAACTCAGAGCCCTGAAAGCTCTCTGGTTGAAAGGTCCAGTCTGACATATGAGGCCTGGCAAACTTCTTAAGCTTGCATATCTAAAGTTGTGATTTCAGTTTTGCCATTTTTCTAATAAGAATGTACTGTTTGTTTTCAATCAGATCCTACATAACAATAAAGGTCAGCAATATGGCAAAAGCATAGCATCACAATATATATCATCAAGACATTTTTGCAACACAGTTTCCACTGGCACAAGGAACAGTGCCATACTGCAAACAAATGTTTTTCCGTTACAAATAAAGCGACCCGTACCCAAGCCATATCCTACTCATGCTACTCAATGGTAGTGGAAAAAAGTGGGCAGAGTACAAGCACTGCTAACGGTTTGGGCTGAAGATAAATTTTAGTGGAAATTTCTAACAACTGTGAGAAAAGCAAAGGTGTATCAAGATATCGATAACAAGTAGCTGGGTTAGGTTTTCATCACAAGGCTAAATGATGCTGAGAAAGAAGACTAAAATATAAAAGACCACAATAACAAAAGCGGCTCTGACATCGTCCCAAAACCTGGTTCAACTCCATGGACACGGTTTTGGGATGTCGACCTGCCATAAACTGCGGGGAGAGAATCGCGCTCCCAGAGCGTTAATAACACTGATACCAGGCTGAGATACACTGGAAAAGCAAAGTGAGTTACAACTTCTGTACCATCACATTAGCTACAGCGCAGTTCCTGTGGAAAAGTGCCTTTTCTGAACACGTTGCACAGCAGGGCCACATTAAAAAAAGTACAGTCATTTTTCAAAGCTAACATTTGCTAAACAAACCAAATAAAAAAGCAGAGGAGGGAAAATCAATTGATAAAATAAGATGATGGTACAATAAACTGACATGCAATCATCTATTCAATTTGTGAAATGACTATACACTAGTTGTTGTTTAATGACTCTCTATGATTGGCCTAAAAACGCAGTCAATAATGGATAACATAACTGTCTCTGTTTTAAACTGATGGGCACTCGTGCCAAAATGAGCCCCTAGGTGTTTTTGCTTTTCTCCCATGCTGTGCAGAAATGTCTGAGATTTCTTAAGAGCATTTCTCCACTCGTGGCCCCAGTAATCGCACAGTCCTTGCCTTCTGACCCTTAACCTTTCTCTAAAAACATGCAGGTCGTGACCTACACACACAACCAGAGCCTGTGCCCCTGCCCTCATCAGTTCAGCCCTGAGAGACGCATCAAACTTTCCCAAGTGTGAATGCAGATCTAGGATCAGAAGGGGGCTTTCGTATTTTATTCTAATAGTAAGTTCATCATACTGCCTTTATTAAATTCTAATTCAAATTCAAAATAGCTTTATTGGTAGGACAGTTTCAGGATAAATGTTGCAAAAGCAGCATGTAATGTTTAAAATTATGTATGTTTAAAAAAAGAAACAAGAACCTGAATGTTGTATTATTAGTAGTGAACTACAGATTTACATAAAGCTTTAATAAAGTAGACATATGACTAATAAAATAATTATAACAAATAATAATGAAGACCAAAAAATGAAGTCGTAATACATTTACCCCCACTTTAACACGGATCAGCAGTCGCGGTTTCAGTCCATCAAAGATTTGTTTTCTGAGAACCGAACTAAAAATTGTTTGCTGAAACCCCCGCACTACCGCGGAAACTGCAGATATCCGCCGCATTATTTTGCTTTTGTGATGCCTGGGCCTCGTCCGCCACACGCCTTCGTACTCGTGCTAGGTTGCTAAGAACCGCGCCCAAACATAAACAACCAGCACGAGGACGAGGGGGCGTGGCGGATGAGGCCCGGACGTCACAGCTTTTTTCGTGGCGATATATAATTTTTCATGCATTTTAGTGATAAATCATTAAGAAAAATATAATATGCAAATTTTGTAACATAAATATGAATGTAAATCCAGCTACATTTCCGTGTATAAATAACTATAAATGTTTTGGTACTGTGGAGAGAAAGCGCGTCTTGGGATGGTGAAATACCGCTGTACTCAGAGGCGGGAGGTTTGAAAGTAGCCAATCCGAGAATATTTATTTCTCCTTGCTGCTGATTGGCTGCTGCCCTTTGATGCAACGGCAGTCCCCAGTGGAGGATCTCGAGTATTCTCGTGTTTTTCGTTTTGTTCTTTTTAAAGCCCTGTATTTTTATTACTGTAAATTAAATGAATTTATTACTGTACTTACCTGCTTATACCAAAGAAAATGACAGCGCATACCAAAGAAAACACCCATGCATGAATTACAGTACATACAGGGGTAACATAGGTATTTACATTCTAGAACTGAGGGAGTTCAGTGTAAACTGTACAGTACGAATCACTCCATCACTCCAGAGGGTGCAGTTTCAGTGCACTGGGGGTATTCGCATTACATGGTGACCTCAGGGTCCTGTACAGCTTATGAAGAACGCCTGAACGCCTGTTTCAGGAATGGGTGCACCTTAAACTAATTAGAAGAGCTGTCTGAATGCTTTTGGGCATACAGTATACATGAGCGTGAGTGTGTGTGGTGGCATGAAGACTGAAGCTGCTCAGCTCCTGACCAGCCATTAGCAGACACTTAAACGGGGCCTCGTGCTCCGCGCCGTGCTGTCTCTCAGACAGGGCAGGGGCAGATTAAAGGTGGTCTGTGACCCGTAGCAGGAGGCCTGGGGCAGATTAGATAAGGCCGGGGGCAAAACTCAGAGAAGTCTATCACACCTCAAGAGAATCTCAGAGAGAGAGAGAGCAGGGCGAGAGAGACAGGGAATCAAGGAGAGAGGAGTGTGAGAGGTGTGGGTTGGGGGGGGAGACACAGAGAAGGGGAAAGAATGAAAATGAGGAAGAGAGAGAAAATGAGAGAGGAGAGAAAAAGGAGAGAGAGGGGAAAAAGGGGAAGAGTGAGAGGAAGTGAGAAAAAGGGAAAGAATAAAAGAAGGGAGGAGAGAGAGAAAAAGGAGAGAGAGCAAGAGGGTTGAGAGACAGATAGAGAGAGAAAGAGAGATAGAGAAAGAGAGGGGGTGAGAGACAGAGAGGGAGAAAGAATGAAAGGAAAGGAGAGAGACGGTGAGAGAGAGGAGAGAAAAGGAAGAGAGGGGAAATGGGGAAGAGTGAGGGGGAAGAGAGAGGGAGAAAGAGTGAAAGGGAAGGAGGGAGAAACAAAGAGAGGGAGAGAGCAAGAGAGATGAGAGACACAGCAGGAGAGTCAGAGAGGGGGAAAGAAGGAAATTAAAAGGAGAGAGAAAGAGAGAGGAAAGGGTGAAAGAAAGAGAGAAAAGAAACAGAGGAGAGACTGTGAGACAGAAAGAGAGGAGAGAGAGCTCCTCACATAAGTGACTATCAGCTGTGAAAATCGGGTTCTCTGGTCTGGACCAAACACTTCAGGTGTTCTAAAATGAACTGACCAGCCTGCTGACGCACTGAGGGGCTTTTGAGGGACCAGCTTTGCTGAAAAGGGGAGGAAAGTGTGCAGTCTGTTCTCACCAGACACACGCAGGAGATGCAGGGGTCGTCCGTGATGTTGGGGATGTGCAGCACCTCTCCTTCATTATCACAGCTGGCCTCAGTACCTGAAGAAACACACACACGGTCCTCTTACTACTGGCCACCAAGTAAAGCAGATTCGTCACAATAAACCAGAATGAAACCCTCGGAGTAAGAACAAACAGTAGAAAGTCGTTGTTGTTTTGTTTACGTTTTCCCCCTCCTATTTCTGCTTTTCGCCTCGATCTCGCGACTCATAATTTGAATTTTAACGGTCGTAACATGCTCCTCCCGCACACAAGACCGTCAGGAGAGACTCAGAACACAAAAAACCACTTTCATCTTTTAAATTCAGTTTTATTGAAAACTTTGACTGGAATTAGCAAAACAAAACGTCTCAGCGTGTGACGTGTTCCGACTGAAATAAACGAGTTAAACTGATAGACTTCAGTCAGGATCATTTCTACTACTACTACGTCGTCTACTACTACTACTACTAATAATAATAATAATAATATATTCGTACGTAATTCAGTTCGGTTTTATTCATGCACGGCGGAGAGAGGGGGAAGAGACGGTGAACGAAGAGTCGGAAAGAGTGAGAATTAGAGATGTAAAAAAGAGTGAAAGAAGAGATAGATATGGAAAGAGTGTGTGAAAGAAGTTATATAGAGACAGACAGATGTAAAAGAGGGGAGAGAGAGAGAAAGAGAAGACATGGGGTGCAGAGATGAATCTGTCCTCCTGATGGAGTTCCAATATTTTAAAAAGTGCTAAAATAGGAAATTAGTATTAAAACTGAGCTGTGCTGTGTAGCCTTGACAGGGTTAGTGTTGGTTTAAAGAGATCAGAACAAAAATCAAACACAGATTCTGAGCTTCACCCCCATGTGCATCAGGTGTGGTGAAGAAAGTCAGGACGAGTTTTGTAGTGGTGTTTGATTTAAGTTCAAACAAAGATTGAGAACCGCGTCGTTTAGAGTGTAAAATACTTAGAACACTACTCTACATCTTCATCAGTGCAGGGTTCGGAGGTTTGGGTTTAGAGGTTTAGGTTTAGGGGCCCTTTAGGAGCGCGTGGCAGCGGTGCTGCACGAGGACATCACGGCAAGTTTTACTGTCAACCTCCCTCCCCCCCCCCCCCTCTCTCTCTCTCTCTCTCTCTCTCTCTCTCTCTCTCTCTCTCTCTCTCACACACACACACACACACACACACGTTCTGATTTCTCTCTGTTCTCTCTCTCTCTATTTTATCTTTCTCAGTATCTCTTTTTCTCTCTCACACACTATGTTCCTCCGTGACTCCTTTCTCTCAATCTCCTTCTCACTCTCTTCTTTTTCCTCTCCTGTTCTCTTTCTCTGATTTCTCTTTTCGCTCTCTGTCTTGTCTCTCTTTCTCACGATCTCTCTCTCTGTCTCTTCTCTTTCTGTCCCTTTCTCACTCCTTCCCTCTCAGTTCTCCTACCCTCCTCTCTTTATTACTATCTCCTCACTCGCTTATTTTCACACTCTCTCTTTCTCTCATGCTATTTCTCACTTCTTTCTCACTCCATCGGATTTCTCTGTGCGCCCCCCCTCTCACCTGTGATTAAAGGTGCGATACTCCGTGGCGCGTGCAGTGTTAACAAGACGATCAGAGCCCAGCGCGCAGCCATCTGTGCGCACTGATAAAAAAAAAATGGTTAAAAAAAAAAAGATAATAAAAAAAGCCAAAAGAAAAAGAAATAAAATAAGAAAAGAAAGGCGCGTGTATCCCAGAGAGTCAGGAGGAGTGAGAGAGGTAAATCCAGTCAGGCTCGGGTCCCGGGGCTCCGGTTCTGCATGGTCCGGATTTTCCTCCCGGACACCCACGCGCTGTCCGATCACGCCCAGCCTCGAGACCTCCGTCTGCAGCGCACGAGTTCCGTCTGCCAGTGCGGCTCGAGACTCTCCGCCTGCCAGTTAAACATTCGCGCGAGGCAGGATCCTCCTCCTCCTGCTCTCCTCGCGCTCACACACACCAGCATACACCCCCAACACACACATTCACTCACACACACATCAACATACACATACATACATCAACATGCACCCCCAACACACAGACACACACATTCACTCACACACACATCAACATACAAACACATACATCAGCATACACTCCCAACACACAGACACACATTTACTCACAAACACATCAACATACACCCCCAACACACAGACACACATTTACTCACACACACATCAACATACACCCCCAACACACAGA
>JBBJLS010000041.1:28218509-28231040 GCA_037577275.1 Bryconaethiops microstoma | reverse complement strand
GGGAGCATGTGTCTGAGCACACACACACACACACACACACACACACACACACACACACACACACACACACACACACACACACACTCAAATATCGCCAGGCACACTTGCACACATGCAGACATATTTACACTTACACAAACACAAATACACTCACACACACACACATACACACATACACAAATATACTCACATACACAAATCTCACACAAATATACTCACATACACACACACGTACACAAATGCTCTCTCTCTCACAGACACACACACTCACACACACACACACACACACACACACACAGTCTCCAGAATGCTTTGCTTATGTCCAAGCAAAGCCTATGGAGGAAAAGTTGCCACTAATTTGTAAAGAATAATGAAACTTGAAAAGGAAAGAGGAAGAGATGTGGAGAAAGGGATGAGGGGATAAAGGAGTGGAAGAGCGCCTCAGGTCTTGTTGCTGACATCAGCCCCTGGCGGTCCGAACGGTTCGGGATGGAAAGCAAACAGCGGTGCGGTGTCGGATTGCCCGAGGATTAAAGAGGAAACGTTAGCTGTAAGCTCACACAGAGTGGTCTGGCCCGGACGGCTTGTTTATTTGGAGAGAGGGATGGAGGGACGGAGGGACGGTGGGAGAGATGGATGCGGTAATTGGGAGAAGCGCTGGCGGAGACCACTGGGGTTGCGGTCTGATTTACAGGCAAGGGGTGCGGCAATCAGGAGGAGGGACACCGGCTCATCTCCATTTTTAAGAGATGACAGAGCGAAAGAGAGAGTGACATAGAGAGAGTGATGGAGAGAGAGTTCAGCATTTCTGACTTACAACCTCACACACTTCAGTGCTCGAACAAACAGTAACCCGAGCCTGCTTGGTCTCTCACACACGGCCTATTTAACCCCTGGTTATTTATCACTGTGTACCTCCAGTAACTTTCTCACAGCGTAGAGTCTCACTACAGGCCAAAGGGCTGGAAACCAAACAAACATAACAACAAACACGAAAAAGCCTCCAAAAATTATATTTCGAAATATAAAATACTATTTGGATTTTCCCCAAGAAGTCAAAACGATGAGGAAGACATAAAAATTAAAATGAGTTGTCATTTGTATTAGGGATTCTAAGAGTATCGTTTCTGTGGGATGAAATCATGGTTAAAGCTTTTTACTAAGGAAATAAACATTAAGCTTAAGATGGCCATATGTTTTGTTGTTCTGGCATGATACAAACTTTTTAAATTATTTTTTGCACTGAGACTGACACGGAGATTTATGATTATGTGTTTATAAAACTAATAATCAGTAGAACGTCTTGGTTTAGAATGAGATTTAACACATCCGTCTGTTTTAACAACATAAATGGAAGTGAAGACAAGTCAAATTGGGCAATTATAAAGTGACCTATATAGACCTGTTAACACTCAGATACATCAAAACTGGGTTTCGGACTGAACAGGACACACACACCCACACACGCACACAAGGGTGAATGTGGCTCATACAGAGAAACATGGTTTGATACAGTCTACATTGCATTTTCAGGGTCTCTGAGGCAAATGGCTCAGACGGTCCTGAGAACAGCACCGGCTGGAAGCTGGAAGCTTCTCAGTCACTCAGGCAGAGAGATTCCCGCAGCTTGAACGGATGGAGATGAGCTACATTAACATTGGGAAGCAAACAGCAGAGCTCAGTGTGCTGGAGAGAGAGAGAGACAGAGAGACAGAGAGAATGAGAGAGAAAGAACGAGAGAGAGAGAGAGCGCTCCACAGGTTGAGTGACTTTAGGTTCCTGTTTGGGGAACACTCAGCTCCAGTGGTGTTGCTAATGGTGCTGCTCCACTCTCCATTCACAACTCCAACTCCCAGCATCCCACCACAGCTACTATGGAGCTTTCAGTGCGATGCCAAGTGCTTATACGCGGCACGGTATATACACACACACACACACACACACACACACACACACACACACACACACACACAATTTCTAATAAATTATTAGTTGAGTTTAACATATTGGAAAAAAATGCAATAAAACCTAAAATATAAAATGTTTAATTTCCATTTTCTTCTTAATATGTCAAACTCAGAAAAAACAATAATTGTTCGTTAAACAATTAGAAGTGTCCTCTGTACTAATGTGTACTCATTTTGTTAACACCTTACAGTAGTTTAGGGTTTAAAGGGCTACACAACACCTTAATAAGCCTTTTATGACAACTGACATTAACCGAAACAGATATTTATAAAGATTTATTCCAACAAGCCTCATGGTCGTTACATTCACTGCGGTGAAACTGATGAAAACAGCCCTTATGGCAACTAACACTTATCAGATTAAGCCATTATATGTTAATGTAAGTTTATATGAGCTGTCATTAAAGACTTATGTAGGTTTTATATAATTTGGGACTCATTTATGAAAAAGCTGGGCTTAGGTGAGGCTTCATTTACTGCTTTGAAATCATATATTTTTCGCTTGTCCGTAATGAAAAATGAGATCTAGAAATAAAGGCCAGTGAGGCTGTGATAAATGTGAAGGTCACCTTCCTGATGACCACAGCAGAGCATGACCACATTCATAATCAAGCATTCGGGGCTTATATCCATAGAGCATCTGCAAAAATGGACATCAGTGAGGACACAGACACAGACACAGACACAACACACACACACACACACACACACACACACACACACACACACACACACACACACACACGCGCACACGCACAGGCACACACAGACACACACAGGCACACACAGACACACACAGACACACACCACATATACAATTTCACTGGTTCTCTTGAGGATACTGTTGTTGCAACAGTTGCACTGTAAAATATGTCCAGAATTTTATCTAGATTTTTAACATTTTTTCTAATATAATACAAATATTACATTTAGATATGCCCAGAAACACCTCCTCTGTGACCTTTTTTTCCCTTTTCCACACTTGTCTTGCCCCAGTTCAACTTCCATTGGAAAAAAGGCACTACAGATGTCATTAAAACAGCCAGCAATAAAGAACCCATTAAACTCTCGCACTTTCCTTACGTCTCCTTCTTTTTATTACCACAGATAAGTGATTTCAGGAGGAAGGGAAAAGCCTGGATGCCATTAAATGATTAATTAGGGTTTGAGGACGAAAAAAATAAATAAATCGAGCAGGCCCGTAACAAACACGAAGTTTCCTCTGCTGAAAAGCTCTCCTGGGAGCAGATAGGGTTTCCACCCAGCAGAATCAGCGGGAGTGCCAATAAAACGAAGGGGTGAGGGAGCACTTCACGTGTTTGGTACAACTGGGCAATATACAGTCCTATGCAAAGGTCCCAATGTAAATTATATGTTTTGTTAATTTACCAAGTGAAAATGAGTTCACATCCTTTACAGCTGGGGTGTCCAAATCCGGTCCTGGGGGGCCAGGGTCCAGCACAGTTGGGAGGTTTCTTTCCTCACTAAATTTGGAATTGAACAGGCCAGCTGAAACTGTGCTGGACACCAGTTTGAGCACCTTTGCTTTACTGGGAACAAACTACAACTTTTTTTGTTGCAAAATTTAGTGCACAATATTTATTTTTTAGTTGAAGTAAAATATAAAATGTGCCATAAATTCATAATTACATAGCAATAATAAATACATATACAATAAATCTTCAAATTATGCCTCCAAAGAGCCAGACCTTCTTGTACTTGTTTCATATATTTTTTTTAATGTAATCTAGAGGAACAGTTCTACAGGCTTCCAGAAATTTCAGTGGAATTGTTTTTGTTAGCTAAGACTACGTATGAATCATTCAAGCAGAACAAAGCACATCGAACTTAAGGCCTGAACCAGTGAAGAAACAGGTGCAGAAGATTCCAGATGATCAGGCGGTGATCAGTATACTGGTGGTGCTGAATGCTAAGTGGGTGGAACTCCTTTATCTAGGCTCCTTTTACCTTTAGGCACTTTGCAGCCTGTCGCAGTAAAACATTTGTCTTCACCGTTTTCCAATTTATCTACTCAATATGCCAAAGACAGTGTGACAGGCATAAAAGAGTATTCTTGCACCAACAAGGTGACTCAAAACAAAATATAAAGAAATGAATGTATTTCTTAAAAGTGTATATAATGTATTTCTTAAAAGTGTAAAAATAATTTTGTACAACAAATACGGTTAGTTTAGCACAACATTCAACAATACTATGTATTTTTTAAGACAAACATAAAACAGTAAGTATATATTTATTAAAAATATGAATAAAAACAGGGACATTCCACAATATTAAAGCAAAAGTAAAAGTGCAATGTTCAACATTTCCAAACTTGAAGATAAAGAGGACAGTGAAGATAGATAGCAAGCCTAAAGAAACCCAGCACCACCTGGTTCAGACCTTTGCAGCTCATACTGGATTGAGCAACAGATTGGTGAGACCATTTAATCAAAAATACCTCAAACTTCATTTCTGCGACTGTTAACAATTAATCGTCAGAGTTGGAGGGATGCTGAGCAGAGCAGTCAGGTTGATCGCTGCCATACGCGAGCAGGAGAAGTTTAATTCACACATAAGGTCATTACCCTGCAAGAGGAATCCCAACACACACACACAGACACACCTACACACGTATTCACACTCTTTATGCGAGACTAAAGGATTTGCTCTTTTAATATGTCTCTCTAAGGGGGAGTGGAGGCAGGGGAGTGCTGCTCTGAGCTGCAGCCTGCAGAGAGTTGGCTCGGACAGCGGGAAAAGCCTTCATGCTACAGCGCCGGACAAGCGTTACTGCTGGCAACCCAGAGAGGATCCAAATAAACCAGCACCTTCCTAAGAGAACACCAGGGGAACCGTTTAACCCTTAGAAGTCCTGAATTACTGTTGCTGTTTAGCTCTATGCTAATTATTAAGGCATCAAACATGCCTTGATAATGAATGTAAGGTTCAAGTCCTCAGTTTCACTGTTTTAATGTCAAGAATTTATGAAAAAGGTGTGAAAATGTCAAATGTATTCGTCGTGTAGTAATGACGCCATCAAATTCAAATCAGGATAAAAACAGCTCCTGTACTGTAAAATAAATGTGGTGGAAAATCTTATTCATAATCAGCTTCCAGTTCATAAACTTTAGCCACAATATATTAACCAAACAAAGGAGGCTTTACCATAATCAATGAGATGTGAGGTTGGTAAATGCTTCTGTTCAAGTCATAAATCAGTGTTATATCGTCTTTGTCATATTCTACATGTGTGTAGTCCACCAATCAGAGGAGTATGGCACTTTTCCACTGGCACAAGAAACCATCACAACAAACGGTCTTGGAAAGAGACCACTGTTTTTCATTGTCCGCACAAAAAAAAGATTTTCATGGCACGGCTAGACAATGATGAGAATTTTTTAAAAATCTCAAACAAGACTTTAAATAAAAGACCACAACAGCAAAAGTGGCTCGGACAGAAAAAAAAACCCCAAAAAAAAACAAAAAAAACTTTCCTCTAGTTTGACTGCATGGACGTGGTTTTGGGATGACAGCTGGGGAGAGAACTGTGCTGCTAATGCATCAGAAACACTGTTACCAGGCTGAGATACACTGGAAAATTACAGCGTGCTCCAACTTCCGTACCATCGCAATACAGTTTTTGTATATGAAAGGTAGTGGAACACCATAGGCAGGTCGCCAGTCCTTCACAGGGCAAACACACAACCACACACACATAAATACATACCTGCAATTTAGCATCTCCAGTCCATCTGACATGCAAGTCTTTGGACTGAGGAAGGAAACTGGAAAGACCAGGCACTGACCAGTTGAGAACAGGCAAAGACCACACAGAAAGAACCCTTGGACCCCAGATGGGATTCGAGACCAAGACCTGACCAGCACTGACCAATTGGTTTTTAAAAAAGAAAACATCACAAGAAATATGAATTCCCCCTTTATTTTCGTTGACATTTTGACACATCTGTTGAGAAGAGAAATTAATATTAAAAATTATTTAGCAACAAGGAGAGCATATCTGACATGGTTTCGTGTATGTGTAAGGAAGAAAAACATTGCTTTCCTCATTGCTTCATCTCTTTATACTTAAGGTTGCATAAAATAAATGAACTAGGAAAATAAAAAGGCAAAATCTGGCTAAAACTGGTCTAAAACTTTGGGACTTTTTCTGTTAATCAAACTTGATGTCTGAGGGCCTTTTACGCCGCAGCTGTTTTCGCAGGCTCCACACGTTCCATTTCAGCAGCTTCGAGGCTGGAGCTCGGTGACTCATCTGCGCTTTTAATATATAACAAAAAAAATACAAACAACTAAGCGCCATAAATAGTCGAGGTCGTGTCAGCGGTCACTGCGTGCAGAAATGTCGCTGCACGTGAATTTTCCGCTTGGTGCACGCTTGGTGTTTTTGCTGGACTTCAGGTGGGTTTGGTGAAGCAGCTCTGTGGTTTCAGATATTAAAGCCAGGCTAGACTGGATGGAAAGCTGCTCTGCTTCTGACTGGAACCAAAGGAGCCAAGCTTTACTCGAGCACTTAGACAAACAGAAGAGAGGGATGTTAAGAGATATCACTATCACTGGCGCAAAGTGCTCTCCATCTGTTTACTGAGTGGAGGAGACAGACATCACGGAGACTTCTGGGACGAGAGGAAGAGGAAGAAAAAGAAGTGGAGGTGAAAAAAGCTGTCTTTCAGCACTTCCAGCTGTATGACTGTCATTATGACTGCAGTCTCCATGTACCTCCATGTTTGGAAGCACCACTAACTCTGCACAGCTAAACATGACTGTTCTGTTGAAAAAATATGATACTAAATAATAGATAATCGATAAAAGATCATACGGAGTATGACTAAAATGTATTAAATCTGCGGCAATAACACAAACCACACTCGTTAAAACAGAGGTGCCAAAAAGGGGTCTTTGAAGTGATGTAGAAGAACCGATTTTGGTTCTAAAAGCTTAAGGGTTCTCTACATGTTGCTACATAAGTTGCTCTAAGGAAGGGCAATTTCACTGATAACCAAATTTCAGTCACTAATACAAAAAATAATGCTTTTTTCATATTCTTTTTATTTATCTTTTGGAAGAGGTCTGACTCCTAAGGCAGCTGGACACTCGTGGACAATGTGCAGCATTCAAACATTTGTTTTTAATGAAGGTTCAGACACTGCTGTTGACCAAATAAATGAACAAATAAAAAAACAGGATAAATGTCTACTATCACACCAAAAGCCAAATACCAGGTGCACAAGGTGAGTTATTCATATTTAATGGGCTAATATTATATCCTTAAGAGCCAGTGCAATGGCATTCCATGACAATCCCATAGCTGTATCATTCAGCTTTATTCGTCACTGCAGTGGTCTGCCCAAGGGAAAAAATCATAATAAAATAACAGCCCCTGAAGCAACACTTACATTGGGTCCTGTAGTTGGATTGAATCAGTTATTTACAGTTAACTTTTTAGCAGCAGTTAGACCAGCAGAGATGAATTTTTGAATGACCATGGCGCTACTATCCTTTAGTGCTGCTCACCATCTTTAAATTTCATTCTAAAACCAGACCAAAAAGAGCCATTGTACACCAAAATATGTTTTAATTTAAAAAAAACAACAACAAAAAACAGCAACCTGGCTGCCTTTAAATGTTAAGTTCACTGAACTTCAAATAATATATGACAAGAGGTTCTGTCAACTCATAGCTTCAAAGCCAATAAATTGACACAAAAGTGACCACAGCCTTAAACCTAGACTAACACACCTGATCCAGGTAATAGTGCTGAACATTTTGCAGCCAATTGACTGTACAGGTACTAAACCTCAACAGCAATACACCGACACTACAAAACGAACATTTTTGTGCAATATTTTATGTGCTGTGAACGCACAATATGCTTAGATGCTGCTGACGTCCTTCAACGTGCAACATTACATATTATGAAACTCCAAACTACCAATCATATTACTCAGTTACTTTAATTTTCACATGCTGAAATGTTTCCTTACATGCAACACGCTACTTAACACTTGTACTATTATGTACAATACTCTGCTGCCTGGTGTTGTCTTTTTCACCAAATGTTTACATATACTGATATGTGGGCAAACGTATATATTGTATCACATCTACATACATGCTGGGTACAATCAGACCGTTTATTGTTTAGATGGTCTTGTGTCTTATGTCTAACGATCACTGTCTTCACTTTAGAAAGGTATCGTTATTGTGTTGTATCGTTGTTTTGTTGTATTATTGTGTGCTGGTGTTACTGTGTATTGTTGTTGTGTGGTATTATTATTATTATTATTATTATGATGTATTATTACTGTAATATGATTACGGAGGAACATTGTTCCATCTCACTATGTACTGCTGTACACGCTACACAGTTGCTGATTGCAATAAAGTGAAACTTGACCTTGGTCTTCAGGGGTTTCGGAAGGTTAGAGCCAAGTGTGTTAGATCTCAACTCTTCAGAGTTGATAGATCTCCAGGACCAGATTTCGGTTCTAATAGGTTCTGGACCAATTAAAGGTTTCTTCTAACACATTAGGAGACCAAGACCATGTCCAAGCCATGAAGTATAATTTCATCTTCATTTGTTTTGCTCCTAATAACTTTACTGAATGATATCCAGGCTTTTCCTCCTAGAACACATCTGGTTAAACTAGACGTCAGTGAATGTGTTTTGCTGGCCATTGGCAAATGAACTTAATTCCATTTGAAAGTTTAAATAAATCACTGCTGGCTTCTATACTTTTGGTTTAAAGTAGTTAAATACTGTAAATAAGCTCTCTCTTCTTCTTGGACAACGCTTGTTGATGCATGGCTGCCATTCCAAACACCATTCCACATGTGCTTGACATAAATTTCAGCTCGCATGGAACTAGAGGCGAATGTGGAGCAGCGCTGACGCCGTGATTTCATCATCCATTCTTTGCAGACAGTTTGGAGGAAGTTGTCGAAAGACTAATGATGTTTGTTTATTATTTTTTCAAGCGAACCGAGAGCTGTTACAGTTTAAAACCCTAATTTGGGGGTGTACACAGACACCACAGGGACAAAAACAGGCTTGCTCATGAGGAGAAGGTCTGAAATAGAGACACACAGGGAGCGAAAGAGATTGAAGGAGGAGTGGGGGGTGCAGAGGGGGAGGAAAAAACACCAATGAGCGCAAATGAAAAACTGCCGAGACCTCACTTGGGTTATAAATTTTACACGGTCCATTGGAGTGCGAGATTTTACGTTCTCCTCCGCTATAAAAAGCAATCAGTCCTGCTTAAATCATTCTTTTACAAACTGACAGGGAACACAAACACAACCAAAGAACCCCAGCAAACCCAAAGTAACGAGAGAAAGAGGAAGCGAGTAGGGCATTTTAAGGATCTGTAGAAAAAATATATCACATATATCTTCGATATCTCACAAGCAAGAGTATTTTGCTGTACTTGGAAACTATAATAGTGTACAAAGTCTTAAGCCACCCCTCATTTCTTTATATTTTGCTTTGAATCACCTTGTTGGTACAAAAATACTATTTTTGTCGGTCAAACTGTCTTATTATTGGCATATTAAGTAGATTAAATGAAACAAAGAGGAACAAATGTTTTACTGTGACAGGCTGCAAAGTGCCTAATGATACAAGGAGCCTAGATAAAGGAGTACCAACCACTCAGCATTCAGCACCACCAGTATACTGATCACCGCCTGATCATCTGGAATCATCTGCTCCTGTTTCTTCACTGGTTCCGGATTTCAGTTAGATGTGCTTTGTTATACTTGAATGATTCATACCTACATCACTCTGTGGCTTAACAAACAAATAACGATCTTCTGAAACTGTTCAGGTTCAGGAACAGGACTGAACATGTGAGTCTTTGAAAGTCCTTCAGGAAACCTGGAGAACTGTTCTTCAAGACCGCATTAAAATACAAGAAAGCCTGGATGTTTGGAAGCAAAATATGAATTAATAAGGGGTGGCTCAAGACTTTTGCACATTGCTGTAGGACATTGACTATACTCATCAACATGTGTCTACATGTTATTAAACTTTAAGACACGACCTTTCGTTTTATATTTTTATATGAGTGACACCACACAGCATGAGCAGCAAATGGCCTTTGTTATCATTATTAAGCTCCATCTTTCAACAAAGGAATTTTATGAAGTACCTGTGCACAGCTGGCCACTTTTGGCTGCTTTGTTTCAGCTGTAAAAGCTCCAGTTGTTGCCAGTGCCAACAAAAGCAGGTTTTAGATGTGTTATTTCCCACTTGTATTGCATTGAAACAAAAAAGCAGATACTAAGCTTTAAACCAATAATATAACTAAGGTTATTATAATAGATATGCTATATTAGCTGGTACTATAACTAATAAAAGTTATAATACCAGCTCCCAGCTACACAGTGCTGAGCCACCCCTCATTTCCTTATATTTTGATTTGAATCACCTCAAACTCGCTTATCTTTGACATATTGAGTTGATAAAAGGATATAAGGTGCTTAGATATAGGTAGGGCTTGGCGATATGGGAAAAATCTTATTTCGATATTTTTTTTTCATATCAGTCAATGTCGATATAGATCATGATATAAATCAAATCCCTGTCAAACTGCAAATCCGATGTGGTAGCGAAGTGTGACACACTTTGCAGCTCCTTTTCAACCGTCACTCTACACTCCGCGAACATCTGGGGAATTCCCGTCTGAGAGAAATGTTTAAGGCCAGGGAGTTGGTAACGTGAGTCGATTACTTTAATCAGTGGAATCATGTCTTTTGCAATAAAATAGGCAATTGCATTTGTGATATCTCGGTGTCTCTTCGTTTTTTTGTCGCAAGGCATTGCGCTGGCGAAAGTAGAAACTATAGTCTGTTGCCGAAGTGCAGGTATCACACTGGTTGCTTTAGGGGGAAACACCAGTGCTTGCTTGGGGTCTGGGACTGTAAAGTTTTGCATTGTGCGTGCTCTAAGGGATGGCACTGCTTCAGATGGTAAAAAAGATTTGTAGTATTACTGGTCTTTGTAGGAACATGCTTTAGACTGTGTCAGACTTTAAATAGCCAAAATATCTCCAAACTACCGAATTCCTCTGACCCTTTTTTTCAACATTGTCTTTTGAGCCTTGGGTGGTCTCTGTTGGGTTTTGTTTGTATGTATGTGGTTTTTTTTTTCCTTGTCGTCATTTTCTCTGTTTCTCGCTCGCTTTCGCTCCTACTGTTGTTTTCGGCTGCTGTAGCCCACAGCTTTAACACATTAACTGACGTCAGCTTTCACGCGATTGGTTCGGCACAGCGCTGTTCTCTTTATCTCTAGTCGAAATCTAGACGGAACGAGTTCTATCGACTTTCGATCGACTATATGCATTGGTTCTATCAAGGAAAAGATTTTTCCTTATCTTTATCGTTTTATCACCCAGCACTATCTTCTGGGGTAGAATCACCCCGACCCCTGACCCTGAAAAACAGCCGAGACGTAGAGCGTTGCATGCACCCAGCCAGCCCTTTAAAGTTTAAGGAAAACATTTTTGTGTGGTCCAGATTATTACCCAGTGCATCATTTTGGGATGTCTGGGTTTTTCCTTTTTGTAGGTCAATCTGCCAGGTTGCACAGTAAGCAAGCTCATACTTAAGCCTGAATGTCTAACTATTTTGAATGTCTGTTTCTTTATTTATTTATTTATGAATCAAAGAATGGATGGGTTAGCATTGCTGTATTACGTTATTACTTTTTCATTAAAATGTTCTTATATATGTATATATTTCTTCATACATATATTTAAATGAACCCACATAACCAAAGTATAAATACACTTGGGAAAGTAAACTATTGCAAATATTGCAAACTATTTTGCATGCTAGATAGACTCTATAAAAACTGAGAAAAATACTCAATAAACAAACATTCTAGCTAAACAGAACATTCGCTGTAAAATCTGAATATCGATCGGAATTTCCAGGTACAAACAACTTTTTTTTTTTTTTTCTTACCCCCACCCATGTGAAATGTGAGTGTATATAAAGAACTGAATGGAAGCTGACAAGAAGTTAAAGTTAGGGCAGCTGTTGTACAGGGCTATAGCACTCTCAGTCACTGAGAGCACCTGGATTCATTCATTTATGTATGCGCACACGCACATGGAATAATTCATGGTACAGTTATTAGAATTTTTAAGTGCGACACACTTTCTGTTCCAGATACGTCATTTCCTGCAACTGTGTGACAAAATACACCACACACACACACACACACACACACACAATGAGACAGATTCAGCCAAAAGCATCACTGGATATCTTCATGTCATCTCTTGCTCTCTCCGTCTCTGTCTCTGTCTCCCTCACACACACACACACACACACACACACACAGTTTCTCACCCTAACCCTACCCCCTCTCTCTCTCCTCACTCTCTCCAGAACATGTTGTCATATGGCATAATAAAACTGTATGTAGGTCACAGGCTTATTCAGACACACTACTGCCAGTTACCATACACACACACACACACACACACACACACACACACACACACACACACACACACACACACACACACACACACAC
>JBBJLS010000041.1:28171426-28193643 GCA_037577275.1 Bryconaethiops microstoma | reverse complement strand
CACACACACACACACACACACACACACACACACACACACACACACACACACACACACACACACACACACTGCAGTCTCCGAGAGAAGCCGTGTTGCCGCCGGTGTTGTTGGAAACGTAAACACTTTGCGTTCACAGCCGGTTGAAAAAGCAACGGGAGCGGGGCGGGTAATAAATTACTGTTTACACAGCGCCTGACAGGCCTTTGGTCAAATGGGAGCCGGCTGTGTGCTTTGGCCCTGGGCCAGAGGTGAGGACAGAGAGAGAGAGAGAGAGAGAGAGACAGACAGACAGACAGACAGACAGACAGGAGACAGACAGACAGACAGAGAGAGAGAGAGAGAGTGAGACAGAGAGAGAGAGACAGACAGACAGACAGACACAACCAGACAGACAGAGAGAGAGAGAGAGAGAGAGAGAGAGAAAGACGGAGAGAGAGAGGAAGAGAGAGAGAGAGAGTGAGAAAGTGAGTGAGAGAGAATGGGGGGGCTACTGACAAAGGACATAGTGATCAGAAGATGACCACCTAAGTGAGGTCACTACATTTGTCCCCTATAATTCATGATTTCTGGTGAATGTTAGTGGCCAGTTATTCAGCACTAAGTTCGTAGACACTGGCTAATCCAACACTTCACTTGAAATCAAGGGAGTTTGCCTCCCTTTGCTGCAGTAACAATCTCTACTCTTCAGGAAAGAGTAGATGTTGGAAAATTGCTGTGAAGGCTTGATTGTATTCCACCATAAGAGTGAAGTCAGGTACTGATGCTGGAAGACCATAGACTGCTAATGCTTCAAGCGTGAGTTTCTAAGGAATCTCATCAAGTGCTTTACTTCCGGATTCTATGAGTCTTAGGCACTTAACTGTTAAAAGCCATATTTCTCAGTGATTAATGTGAAAAAACAGGTGCCTGAGGCAGAGAGATACAGAGGTGTATAGAAAGAAAGATAGACAGACAGACAGATAGGACTCCTAATGCATCATTTCGAGGGTGAGTTTCTAAGGAATCCCATGAAGTCTGATAGAGCTTTAGTTCCAGATTCTTCTTTTTAATTCCCAACATCTTAAGTCAAACGCATGCCAAGTTTTGGTCAGATTCCAAAAACTCTACGAACATCGCAGCCTCATACGGCCCAATGTAATGACATTATATGGCTTAAAAAAGGTGAAACTAATGGCCAGTGATGTGCAATGTTTGGGAGACTCGGCTGCAGGATGGGTGATTGTGTTTTAGGGCAAGCTAGGGCAGAATTGGGTGCTTTAGGGAAGCAGAGGCTTACAAGTGGCTTCTTTGGCCCCTGCAGGCCCTTTTGTTGAAGTTTAATGATGCGTAGGGGCCTGTGTCCTCCTGGGTCCTGCAGGGGACCCGGAGCCATTATGGTATGCAGAAAACACAGAGCCAGACAGTAAACAGATGGATCAATGAAACTCACGCACTTTTACAATCAACCTTTAAAAGCTCTTAACCTTCATACAGGCATTCTTGGGGGTGAAGGACATCTTAGCACAAATAAAAGCAAAGCTAGGACAAATTAAAGAATTAATCAATTAAAAAATAAACATTCCCAAATCTAATGCAAAAGTCAAGAGGGCCCTGAGGCACTCATCAACAACACAAGGGGCTAATAGTGTAGAAGAAATATGCTTATTTGCAAATTTTGATAATGATTATTGCTAAAAACTATTAAACTATTCACCAGGATTTGATAAATCCACTAACTAATTTATAAATGTTTCTTTTATGAAATAGCCAAAAAATAAAAGCCATCTGAGCTGTAATTTGCATGGTCACATTCTTCTGACCTGGCATCATGACGGGTGTTGGATGGTTAGCCTCAGACGAGAGAGAGAGGCGGCCCCCCTTTCCGATGCGGTCGCAGAGCAGCGTGATGTGCTTCTTGAGGCGTGAGGTGTCTTTGGGCATGCTCAGTTGCGTTGTGGTCAGGTTTATGGCTTGGTCCTTAGGACTTCGTGACAGACAGGTTCTCAAGAGGTGAGAAACTGCTGCATCCACGCTCTCCTCCCAACCCTGAGAGAGAGAGAGAGAGAGAGAAAGAGAGAGAGAGAGACTAAGTAAAAACTATATATATATATATTTACACACACACAGTAAAACTGTGAATATGTGATGTGGTAAAAAAAAATGCCTGTTTTTAGAGTGTAAACCCTAAATATGCCCCCAAATATGCTCCCAAAACACTTCAATCTCATTTTAAACTCAGCTTAATAGACTACTCTTAATAAAATGTAAAGATAAACCCATATTCGTACTGTACAGTGTACAATAAACTGCTGTCTCCCGCAGTGCTAGAATGTAAAATACCGATGTTACTCATATATAGACTATACTGTAATTCATGCATGCGTGTTTTCTTTGGTATAAGCAGAGTAAATACAGTAATAAATTAATTTAATTTAGGCCACACATCTTTGTTGCAATCATCAAGACAGTAAAATCACCTATTATTCAATCCTGTGGTTTAACAACTTTGGCTAGTGCCAAAATGCTAAGAAGAGACTTTAATTACCTAGCGCCTCCTGTGGCAGAGGTGAGGCACAGTGTTTAAGCCAAAAGGCATCCGGGCCTTCCCTACCAAGACGGGGAACAGTTCCTTTCCCCAGGCAATCAGACACCTAAATCAGAACTGAATAACTGACTGTACATCACAACACACACACACACTCTCTAAACTGAACCAGCTTTACATTGCTTTCACACACTAAACTGTTCTGCCATTAACAACGAAATCTTCTTCCACACATTGCTGCTACCATAATTGTTTTGCTTCATATGACAATAATAATAACACACGCAACACTGAAAAACATTTATGAAATACGAGCTTTACAGCTTTTAATGAATGTATTTTACATCGAGCGAATGTTGAAATGGACATATTCAAGTACTGTGGAACTGATGTAAACGTATTACAGTACGTGATAAATCTTGAGCCACACCTCACTTCTTTATGTTTTGCTTGGAATCACATTGTTGGTGCAAAAAATGCTATTGTATATAAAATGTATATAAAGTTTCTTATTTTGCCATATTATGTGGACTAAATGAAAGAAACGGGAACAAATGTTTTACTGCAACAGGCTGCAAAGTGCTCAAAGATACATGGTTCAAGATTCAAGATTCAAAGCGTTTGTCATATGTACAGAAAAAAAAAAAAAAAAGTTGCACTTTCTCTGTGCAATGAAATTCTTTCTTTGCTGTCCACACACAAATGAAAAGTTAGGTTAAGAGTTAATAAATAAAAATAAAAAAAAAAGAAAATATTGAATAAAAATAGAACAAGATAAAAATACAAATAAGTAAGTGAAGACAAGTGTGATGTGCAGATGTAGAAAATATAAACTGTGCATTTGCAATGAAAGATATGTGCAAATGAGCAAAGGAGCAGAAAAAAGAAATAAATTAAAGTATGAGGTAGATGGATGTGCCTAGATAAAGGAGTTCCAACCACTCAGCATTCAGCACCACCAGTATACTGATCACCGCCTGATCATCTGGAATCATCTACATCTGTTTCTTCACTGGTTCAGGCCTTAAGTTTGATGTGCTTTGTTATGGGGCAGCTGGTGGCCTAGTGGTTTAGGGTGTTTGCCCTGCGATCTAAAATTGTGGGTTCGAATCACAAGACTTCAGTTGGTGAATGGGTTAAATGCAGAGGAAGAATTCCATGCTGTTCATACTGTGTGCTGTAGTGTGTTCACGTATGACAGAATGGTCACTTCACACTTTACATTCATGTGTAGGTCACTGTGTGGCTTAACAAATAAAAAATATCCCTCTGAAACTGTGTCGGTTCAGGGACTAGACTACATTTAAAACACAAGACTACATTTAAAACACAAGACTGGTTCTTTGGAAGCAAATTATGAAAAAATGTTATGCAACATATCTCTAATAGAGCCACTTGGCTTGAATGTTTATATTGTGGAATGAAACTCAAGGTCTGGTTTAATAAAATTAGGAAACATGAAATTGTGAAATGTTATCAGAGTGACCTCACGGTGACTTAATAAAATTAATATCCATAATTTGCTGATTGACTACATTTGGGAGTGTGCAGATTGGCTAAACCTTGTAGTTTTGGTCAAACTGCTAAAGCAGGAGGGCTCTGTGGACAGTCATTTGCATGGGTGAATGTGTGTGTGTGTGTGTGTGTGTGTGTGTGTGTGTGTGTGTGTGTGTGTGTGTGTGTGTGTGTCTCCCTGCAGCATGGCTCAGACTCCCTGAGAGGACGGATGGGATGGGGTGTTGACAGGCAGGGCAGGGCGTGGGGCCGCCGCGCTGTCCCCTGCCGCCATCCAGATAGCCCTTAATGAACCCTAATGACAGGTAATCAGCCCTGTAATGATGATGACAGGGAAGAGCCATCTACAGCCAGAGAAGTGGGGGGCATGAAGGGGGGTAGGTGGGATTTAGTGTCCATCACTAAAGGAGAGCAGAGAAGACCAGCTCATGAGCCAAGTTAACAACCAGTATGGATGCATCAGAGCCGAATTAGAGGAAGCAGCAGTTGAGTTCAGCTGAATGTACAGTACATTTTACATAAGTCTAATTTCTTCATACTTTGCTTCCAAAGAGCCAGACTTTTAACATAGTCTTGAGGAGAAAAGCTCTTCCCAAAGGACATTCAAATACTTTGATTTTCAGTCCAGTCCCTGAACCTGACCAGTTTCAGAGGAAGGTTTTCTGTTTTGTTAAGACACACAGTGACCTACGTATGAATCATTCATAACAAAGCACATCTAACTTAAGTCCTGAACCAGTGAAGAAACAGGTGCAGGGGATTCCAGATGATCAGGCGGTGATCAGTATACTGGTGGTGCTGAATGCTAAGTGGTTGGACATTTATCTAAGCACCTTGTATTGGCACTTTGCAGACACTTTATCTTCAGAGCTAATATACCAAAGATAAGATTGTTTGACAGGAATAAAATAGTATTTTTGTACCAAAAAGATTATTCAAAGCAAAACATAATGACCTCAAGACTTTTGCAGAGGACTGTATGTCACATAGTCACAACAGTTAAAATTTTAGATAACTCAACCTCAACATGTTGGCTATAAGCTTATCTGTAAGAGAATTTAAGACTTTGGCTTTTTGAGGAAGAAGGGAGAAATTGTGTACATTTAAGTTCTGGTTGAACCATCACGTTCATAAGTAAACACTCACCAAAGTCCTCTCACTGGCTCTTTCCTTCTTCTTTTAACTTTCAGAAAGTTACTAAACAAGGGTGTGTGTGTATGTGTATGTGTGTGTGTGTGTGTACGCGTGGTGGGAGGTTGGGGGCTGAGGTAAGGTGGTCACAGGTGAGTAGAAGCAGAGCACTTTCCCCATGGCCCACTGCATTGGTGGAATTCCAGGGGCTATGGCTTACTTGGGATTATTTAGTTTGAGAGATAAGAGACATTAAAGGCAGGGCAAGACTAACCGCCATAGGCAGCTGCTTGGGACACGGCTCCGGGGGGGCGATAGGGAAAACTGTGTCTGTGTGCGTGTGTGTGTGTGTGTGTGTGTGTGTGTGTGTGTGTGTGTGTGTGTGAGGCCCAACCTACAGAAGCAGCAAAAAAGCCCATTCTCTATGAGCAAACCATTAGTTTCGTATTAAGCTTAAGAAAAAGAGTCAAATTTAGAAAATCATATATAGGTACTAATACAATGCTGTTGTTCGGGGAAAAAAATGTTAATATTGGGGGGAGATTTCTTTCATTTTTTACATTATTTGGCAATACCTGCTGCCCTTTACGCTGTGTTTAAATTTCATGATGAAAGAGCAGATACCAATGGTCCAAAAAGCCTGAAATGTACATTCCAGTCTTTTTTGGAGATACAATAAACATAATATATACAGGAAATTCAATTATATATAGTGACCTACATATTTATAATACATATGAGACATATATTATATATATTTTTATATAATATATTATGAAACATATTGATCTCCAGTATGGTAACTTTTCAGAAGACGTTTTCAGCTTTTAGTGGACATTAGAGTAATGTAGATTTTACTTTTTAAAATTATTTTATTCTCTTATGTTTAAGTAATTTTAAGTCAGTCATTCGTATATTTAAAATACGTGTAGAAAATGTAAAGAAAAAAGCCCTTTAATGTAACAATGTAACAAGATAATTTCAAACCATTTCATTTCTACGGCAAAGCCAAGTCTAGGACCCGAGATACGAGAAGATGTGGAGGTACCAGAAACAAGGTTTAGTCCCAGCAGTAATGATTTGTGACATACGTATGACCCCATGTCCTGACACTGAATAAATACAAGCCCATGTGCGTATTAACGAGCGTGTGCTGCATATCAAGGAATATTAAACTGCTATGCAAACGCTCCAACCATCACAAACTGATATTTTCTCCTGAGGATGGCAAATCACTGAACCTTCCAAAAGCTCGTTTGGTACCAAAGCAGGCGGGTTTCAGCAGCCAGAGAGTGAATAAACATGTTTTAGAGCAGGTAAATAGGCCCATTTTTCAGCACAGGGTCATGTTAGCGTCAGCAGTTTCGGCTTGTGCGTTTCAGCGTTGCTGAGTGCCAGCCATTCTCTGCGGGGGAGACGTAAACCAGGAGGTAAATCCAGTGAAGAATGTGTGTGTGTGTTTGTGTGTTTATTTGTGCTTACTGGCTATATACTCCAATATGACTTGCTTGAGTTGAGAACATAAAGGTAGACGTGATCGAAAGGGAAAGATAGGGCAAGAGAGATAGAGAGAAAGAAGGAGAGAGAGAGAGAGAGAGAAACACAGTGAAAGCTCTTGATACATGTCATTAGCGAATGGCTGGCTCAGTTTACTGATTCTATCTGTGCCTGGACCATGACACACACTCACTCGCTGGCCACTTACAGCTCACTCACACTGCTACTGAATGAGCCGTACCCATGGAAACCAAACTCTCTCTGCTTTATACCTTTCCTCTGCGTTTAAGTTACAGAAACCCTCACCCGTGGTCTCCTTTTTCAAGAAACATTTATCAAACTGATCTATGACGTCTCTTTAATGGCCCTCTTTACTGTTTCCTCTTCCTTGTCTTTGACATTAAAGAAGATACAGTGAATTGACTGATGTGTGCAAAAGCCACACACCACACTCAACCTCTCACACACAGACACACTCACACAGACAGAAATAGCTTTCACCTGAGGAGCGGGTTGCTCCGGCTTTTTTGTGTGTTTGTTGTGCGGTTGCTTCATAAAAAGGATTACGGCGCAATTGGCCGTAATTGGCCGTAATTGTCACAGTGCGGACTGCATTAGCTCAGACATGCGGCGCAGGTCTATTTCCAGAAGCACAGTCACGGGGGTGGCATATATTTAGAAGGCCACGTATGTATATATGGAATGGCTCTAAAAGTAGCATATGAACACCCATTCAAATGAGCACGCATCCTTGCTTTAGTAGCTGGCTTATACAGCACCGCTGTAAATTATAGCTTGTATTACTTGTGTGTGTATGTGTGTGAGAATACTTGAGTCAGTGTGTGTATTTCACCTGTCATTGCCGAGCACATTTAACAGGGTGTCATTTTGCCATTCTCATTGCGAAGGTATTTGCAGTGACGCCAGCAGCTGCGAATAGACTGTGTTGGCTGATAAGGAGGTCAGTTAATTGATCACTGGAAGAGAAGACCGATGAGCCTGTATAGTGCCCCCTACAGGAGCACTAGAGCAAGTACAACCACACAGTATAGTACTCCTACAACAGTCTCCAATTCGGGTTCAGGAATCCTTATTGTAGTGAAAACAACAACAACAACAATAAAATAAAAAAAACTCTGCTTGAAACCAGTTTACAGAGCTGTGCAAAATCTTGAGCCCTCACTTTCTTTCTGTTCTGTTTTGAATCACCTTGTTGGTGCGCTATTTTATGCCTGTTATCTTTGGCATACTGAGGAGATTAAATGAAAGAAATGGGAGCAAATATTTTACTAAGACAGACTGCCTAAAGATACAAGGTGCCTAGATAAAGGAATTCCAACCACTCAGCATTCAGAACCACCAGTATGCTGACCAGCACCTGAACATTTGGAATCATTTGCACCTGTTTCTTCACTCCCTTAAGTTAGATGTGCTTTGTCATGTTTGAAGGATTCATACGTGTGGCTCAGCGGAAGAAAAAAAATATCTGAAACTGGTCAGGTTCAGGGACTGGACTGAAAATGAGAGTTTCTGAAAGTCCTTCAGGAAGCCTGGAGAACAGTTCCTCAAGACTACATTAAAAATATGAAGAAGTCCAGCTCTCTGGAAGCATATGAAGAGGGGTGGCTAAAGACTTATGTACAGTACTGACAAAAATCAGTCCAAAATTTACCTGAAAGAATGTCTGAACCTGGCTGTATCCCCAAAAAAATTCTGTCCCAGCACAAACGAGACCAGCCAAACTTCTTTCTGAACCAGAGCGACATAACACTGAATTATTTATTACTGTTATGTGTTATATTGGTTGGACGCCACTAAAAATAGCACTACACAAAAAACATATTCTCTGCCGGTCTATCTGATCTGTCAGCAGGCAGGTGAGGTCAGCGGACCCCTTCTTTCAGCATGCGCAAACAATTTGAGAGCTTTCAGCGGCTTCACCCAACACAGAAGCCGTTTACTCTGAGGAGCCCCTGAGGTCAAGGGCTCTGCCTGAATTAGTGTCCTTTGAGGAGAGAGTGATAGTGTGTGTATGTGTGACTGAGTGTGTGTGTGTGTGTGTGTGTGTGTGTGTGTGTGTGTGTGTGTGTGTGTGTGTGTGTGTGTGTGTGTGTGTGTTTGTGTTGGGGTGTGTTAGGGCTTGCAAGGGAAAGCTGGTGGAAAAGGAGCCAAAGGCGGAGTTGTAAGTTCTGATCTAAAATTCTGGTTACAGTGATCTATTTTTCAGCCACAAAATGTATTCATGTCATTATTATGTTATCATTTGTATAATGGAATTACATTATCATTAATATTAGTATATATTAATATGATTGTCATATTAAAACCTGTAGCAGCACCTGTAATATAATCTCTATTGTTCAGCTATTATATAAAAAACGTTCATATTCCAGCACTGATCACCTCTTCTATGACTGACACGCCCACCGGCCACAGCCCAATTATATGAGTGTTACATGAGTTTTTTTTATGATATGAGCAGTAAATGGTGTATGAACATGTTTATGTGAAGAGCACCTTATCCTTCCTCCTGCAGGGCAATCAAGGAGAGATGGGAGAAGCAGGACCATCTGGAGAGCCAGGTATTCCTGTATGTATCTGACTGGTTTCTGCAGACAAACTAAATCTGACACACTGCAGAAGTGGTGCTGTTTCTTCTCTTTACTCGTTAACAAGCTAATTACAGTGGAAAAGAGGAACAGATAAAGAATTCACAGTACACATCCACTAGTGATATTATCTCTCTGCTCACCACTGGAGAGCGTCTTTTCTGCTGGCTCAGACGTGTCTGCTTTGAATCACCTTGTTGGTGCAAAAATACAATTTTCTGTCTGTCAAACTTATCTTGTCTTATCTTTGGCATGTTGAGAACATTAAATGAAAGAAATGGGAACAAATGTTTTACTGTGACAAGCTGCAAAGTGCCTTAAGATACAAGGTGACTAGATAAAGGAGTTCCAACCACTCAGCATTCAGCACCACCAGTATACTGATCACCGCCTGATCATCTGGAATCATCTACCCCTGTTTTTTTACTGGTTCAGGCCTTAAGTTAGATGGTCTTTGTTCTGCTTGAATGATTCATATGTAGGTCACTGGTCACTGTGTTGCTTAACAACAACAAAAAAACATTCTTCTGAAACAATATATATATATATATATATATAATGTGTATGTATGTATAAGCAGATATTTTCATTATAATGATTATCCATAACAAACATCAGCCTGATCTTCTCTATATTCCAAAAATCAGTGAAGCAGCTGCACTTATTTTGATAAAGACAAAATGTGTTGAATTATTTGGCCCTGTGGTGATCAGATTTCACTGCATTGGAACCAGCCTAAGCTCTGAATCGGTGATAACAGACAGACAATTTGAGTTTAAACGAGGCATTCAGTCAGTGTAAAATACTCCACACACACATAACCACACACAGTAATGAAAATGTGTATTAAAGCTGAGAGTTTGTGTGCAAAATAGAGACAGGACTGTTGGGAACTGTTGGGAACACAACTTTGTATCTGTTTTAGAACTGTTTAGTTTCAAACTCATTTTGCGTCATATTCATGAGTTTTGTAACCATACATAATATAATTTTTTTTGAGCTTCTGCTGGTGTGGGTTTCCTCCCTTTCAGTGGTGCACACAAAATTAGTTTGGGTGATAAAAGCACCCCCTTGTGGAGAAACATCAGACTGCTGAACAGGCCTTTATAGTGACCTGTTGGTTCCCTATTTATCCATCACATTGCAAAGTGACCACTCATCCCTGATCCAGACCTCTGCGCAGTAATGCACCCTAAACAGGATTTTTACCATCTGGAAAGATCATCCTCACACTAGTAGATGGAGAAGCACACATTAGTGGGCGGAGCCTGGAGATCTCCTTTAACACCTGCGTGTTTAATATGCACTCTGTTTGCTGAAGTTTCTGATGTGGTTTATTTGATGTGGTCACACATTTCCTAAGAGGTAATGAAGGAGGGAAGTTCTAGATCCCAAACTTACTCGGTGTTCCTCTCTGGCTCCTCTGACAGGGTGAGATCGGGATTCCAGGAGAGAGAGGTGAAGCTGGGCCCCGAGGAGTGACTGTAAGTACAACACCAGTATAAATGAGGTCAATCCTGCCCAGCGCTTTAAACATGTGATGTGTGTGTTGGTCCAAAGAACCTGGATGTTCTGAAAGTAAAGGAATCCACAATGAAGATACCATAAATGCCCAGAAATACAGGCTCTTCCATCAGATACAAATGAATTCAGCTTTAGAGCTCATTCATAAAAATGAGATGGCTGTTCAGGAGATGAGGATGCTGAGGATCAGGTGTTGCTAAGCAATAGAAGTATAAAACCATATTGCTAAGCATCTCATCTCACACACAGACGAGACACTGCAGGAGTAACAAGAGGCTTCAGAGAACTGTGGAGCAGTTAGGATGACAGCAAAAACCACTAGGTTCCACAGCCTCTGTGTGATAGAATGATCATTAATAATTCAAACTCATACAGAGGTCATACAGGTCATCACTTTATATATTTGATTTATATAAATCACCATAAATTAAATATATAAAGTCTCGATCATTTGGTACACAGGCTAGAAATCTAATCTACTTAACTATCACCTGTATTACTGTTATTATTTGGTAATGATCATCCTAACCCTGTAATCTGCAGGGTTAATAATCAGTTATTAATCCTCAAATACCAGCCAAAAATATTATGCTGCTGACAGTAAATGGAAAAGAACGCTCAGAATTTAGCCTTAAAATGAATTATTCCATATCCACTACGAAATTTTATAGTGTTCACCATGAAATGTTCAGTGTCTCATGAAATAGTGAACACTATGAATTATTCCGTATTTGCTATGGATTATTCAATATCTACTGTGAATTATTCAGTATCTGCTAAGAATTAGTGCCTAAGACAAAATATTCCGTATCCATTATGAATTATTAAGTATCTGTTATGAATTAATTATGCAAAATTCACATGTTCCTGTTTTTTTTTTTTCAGGGTGCTGTGGGGCTGATTGGAAATCCTGGACCTCAGGGTGTGAAGGGATTCCAGGTTTGTGTCCTGACTGTGCGACAGAAACTGGTTTAACCATTTTATAAACTGGTGTAATTTTAAAGTAGTGTCTGCTGCAACTGGGGTCTGAATGTCTCTCTGTAATTTAGTCTTTTTTTGCTCTTTTTGATGATCAGTTTTCTGTTTTAATCTAATCATCAGTTTCCTGTTTAAATCTGAGCTCAGGTGTATGTCAGTGAAGGTTCAGGTGTACTGACTGTTCCTGTGTCAGTGTACTGATGAGGACTCTGCTGTCGTTAAAGGGCATTAAAGGGGCATTGGGCGACCCTGGGCTGCCCGGACCCACCGGACTGCGGGGCGGATTTGGAGAGCGGGTCAGTACTGATGGTTTCCGCTTCTGACCCAAACACATCTGCACACGTCTGATGGAACACATTTGAGAATTATGTTATTCTTACCGCATATTTCAACACTGCTGGAACAAATCCCTGCATCTCCATACATAACTTTCCAGGACACTTTCTAAACTTACAATGGAAATTCATGTAGCAACATCAGAGACATTTTGGATCATTTCTATTGATCCGTCCATCACAAACATTCCACACCATTTACAGATCTGCTGCTTCAGAGTAAATAATAACAATAACTCATAACACAAATATGAATTATTCGGTACCCACTGTGAATTATTCATTATCAACTATTATTCAAGATCTACTATTAATTATTAGGTATCAACTCTGAATCCCCCCCACCTTTAGACACCCCTGCTCTACTAGCTCTAGACTCTTAGCTTCATTAATTCACATATACACTTCCATATTTTACTTAAACACACACTTCTACATTTTACACACACACACACATACACACATTTTACACACACAAACACTCCAGCAGAGGAAAGCTTTTCCTCTCTCCTTCCCTTTCCTGACCTCAGCAGAAAAAATCTCAGGAATACACCAACAAAGCCCAGCACTGTTCACACAGAACACAGCCTGGCTTTATACTAACCACACACACACACACACACACACACACACACACACACACTCTCTCTCTCTCTCTCTTTCACACACACACACATACACAGAGACATACTCTGCCCATTCACAGATTCCTATTTACTGTTAATTTTATCTCTCCTCTCAGGGTCCAGTAGGTGCTTCGGGACCTAAAGGAGACCTGGTAAGGTTTCCTCTCAATATTAAAGCTTCCTACATGGTTCTTGGAGTGGATATGTGTCTTCAGTTCTAGGAAAGCTCTTTACCTGCTGCAGAACCTACAGAACCACGTGAAAGACCACCCTTCACAAACTGGGGGGGAGGGGGTAGAACATCTTCACAGCTTTTTCTGTTCCAGTGTCTTCAGTCTGTCTCCAGCAGGTCCACTTCAGCCACTTCCCATCCCTACTCCTCCCTACTCCTCAGTTCTTCTCAGCTTTGTGACCTGTTTGCCGGGTGTCTCAGGTGTCAGTGTGGTCTTGGTTGTGTTGGATCACTTAAAGCTCCACACCCTCACCCGGACTCACAAGTTTAAAACAGAAAGGAGACTACAGAGATCCCAAAGAACTGTTGGGAATTTAGACCAAGTCCATCACCAAGGAGTCAACACTGGGGAGACGCCAAATATGCCGCTAAAATCAATTTCTTTGGCCTTCTAAAATATTTTTTAATTTACTAAAACCCGCGTAGGAAAAACAGACAAAGTCTCATTACTGTAAACCTCTTATATGTGCACCAACAAACAACTATATTGCTTCTTATAAGTTCTGCAAAAAACAATTTTGCAGAACGCTGCAAGAGTATAGCCTTCAAAAAATTACCTTTAGAAAAGCTAACAGACACAGTGTTAATGTCTGAGTAACTCACACTGCATTCAGTTTTACACTTTTAATGCATTTGTAATAAAATAAGCGAACCTGTACAGCGTTTATATTGATCAAGCCCACAGACAAGCATTCGTTTCTGCTGGGGAACAGACAAACCGCACACTGTGTTCAGACAAACTGCACACTGTGTTCAGAAAAACCATACACTGTATTAGAACAAACCGCACTGTTTTGGGCTTTACCGTGATACTAGAACTGGCAGTAATAATAAGTTTGCTGAGTTAAGCTGTCATTCTGATTCTGATTCTGATTACATTTGATGGCAGCGTGGGTGTGAATTTTTTTAAAACCCAGATCTTGTTCCATTCAGGGAATGGCTGGAAGTGACGGATTGCCAGGAGAGAATGGAGAAACGGTATGTAAAGAACTTTCATCATATTATGAATACTGGAGAAAATTAAACTGTCTTACACGAACAAAACCTTGTATCTCCAGATAAGGAAAAAAATCTGTCCGTGTTAATTTAGCAAGATTTTATTAATTCATTCTGTAGTGTTTTTATTGGTCCGTTCACAGTGAAATGCTGAACAGCAAAACAGCAGCTGGAATTTTTTAATTATGGAAAAAATTAAAAACCACAAAAATGGTGACACAGATTTCATTACGAAAAAAAGGGCAAAGAAAAGTGAAATGAATTAATTAAATAATTTAAGTCCATTCATCTCATCTTCTGTATTCATTATTCAACCTTTTCTAGGTGTTTCAGTGGAAAATATGACATCCTTCATATCCACTCTTGTGACAATCCCGAGAATAAACTAGTGAAAGCGAAGCTCAGAGATAAAAGCAGATATAAAACAAACTTTTCTCTTCCTTTTAGGGTCCATTTGGTCCTACTGGCCAAAAAGGAGAGGTGAGTATAAACTCCTGCACTGATCAGTGATGCTGAATTTACTTGAAATTTTCTATAATTTCCACAGAAACATCCGCAGTTTCTTTCAGACGTGACGTAACAGACTCATTTTATGTTTATGGAAATGTCTGAATTTAAATGAAATGTCTCTCGGTTCCGTCAGCAGAACATGTTCCGCAGTGTGTTTGAAATTACCTGCTCGTACTCTCAGACCAATTAATCAAGCTGCTGATTAAAGTCCCACTTAATTAAAGAGTGATCAATGTGAGCTGATCAATGAGGTCTGCTGTTTATCAGCAGAACAGTCAATAAATAAACAAACAAACAAACCTCCAATTAGTTTACTGTGTTACTTTCCAAAGTTGGACCTTCCTACTTAAACTGATCCGATCATGTAAAATGTTTTTGTTTTTTTTTAAATAACTTGTTTAACGCACTGAAACCTTTGAGGTGTTTAAAAAACATTTTAGCCAAAATAGTTTCAGTATGAGTTTTAACACCAGTTTAGAAAACTGTCCAAAAGAGAGAGATAAGGAAAGAGAGAGAAAGAAATAGAGCGGGGAGAGATAGAGAGTGCACAAGACAGACAGACATAGAAAGACAAAGAAAGCATGAGAGAGAGAGGGAGAGATAGAAAGCAGGTAAGAGAAAGAAAAAGATAGAGAGAAAAGGAGAGAAAGGGCTTGTACATATTATGACTGTAATTTGAGTTCATTAGTAAGTATACTGAATGCCATTTGTGAAAGAAAATCTCCTGCCATGTTGTTCACAGTCAGGGAAGCAGGGTGAACTGGGGCCCAAAGGAGTGGTGGGACCACAAGGAGAACTTGGAGCTAGAGGAGCTCCTGGAAAACCAGGTCAGATGGGACTCCAGGGAGAACCTGGGCTTCCAGGAGTTGCTGGAAAAACCGGTGTTCCTGTAAGTAACAATGGCATAACTAGGGCTGGATTCAAAATACTGTCTTGCAAAGACTTTGAAGATTCTAACATTCTAAAATGTTCTTCTCTGTATCATGTTCTGGCGTAGTTTAACGCCCATCACTAATCCATTGCATAAGGTTGTAGTTCCCCTAGTCAGAACAGAAAAGAAATGAGAACCAGGGGTTGTAGTCATGTCAGGCCTGAAGAACATCAGTGCAACTTCTTTGTTTGGCCAACTGATCTCGTTTCTTCAGCAGTTTCTGGGTTTTTTGGTGAACAATGCTGAGTTCACCATCAATCTCATTCAGTTAGTTTTTCTCTCTCAGGGAAAACTGACAAGCGAACAGCATATAAGAGAACTGTGTGGACCAATGATTGATGGTGAGAATCTTTGTGAATTAAATTATTTATGAAATCCTACATAGTACCTGCAGTACCAGTGCTGTATCTTGCTCTGGTTTTGAGGATAAAACACCATCTATTCCACCCCATCTCAGACCAGATTGCACAGCTGGCCGCTAATCTGAGAAGACCCCTGGCTCCCGGCGCTGTTGGACGGCCAGGACCGGCCGGACCTCCAGGAAAGCCAGGAGAATCTGGTTCCCTCGGCCACCCTGGAGCCCGCGGACCTCCAGGCTACAGAGGACTTCCTGGAGATCTGGGTGATCCCGGTCCCAGAGGTACGACAGAAACTGAGACAGTCAGTATTTCACACCTTCCACCTTCACACACCACTTACTAACATCTCTCAACCCACTCCTGCAGGTGATGTTGGAGAACAAGGAGATAAAGGACCTGTCGGAAAGGCCATTGAGGGGCCAACTGGAGACCAAGGAGAACCAGGTGTGTTTAAACAGCCTGTTATGAATCTACACTGTCTGTAGTTCTTAATCCAGTATGAATCTGTGGTGTGTGTGTAGTGTTTACAGTAATACTTACGGAATGAATTTAGTTCCGTATGAATCTGCAGTGTGTGTGTGTGTGCAGTGTTTACAGTAATACCTGTGGAGTGATTTGAATCCAGTCTGAATCTGGAGTGAGTGTAGTTTTTACAGTAATAATTCTTCAGAAGAGTCTCATTCACCCCTCACCCCTAGGTCTCCAAGGAGTGCATGGCATTGTTAAAGATGGGCGTGATGGTGCACCTGGAGATCCAGGTGAGCCTGGAGAATCTGGCAGGTCGGGCAGGACAGGGCACCAGGGACCCCCAGGAATCTGCGATACGACAGCATGCCAGGGTGCAGCGGTGCATGGGAAATCCTCCAATCCCAAGAACCATTAAACACCAACACGCTTCCCCTTAGAAAACACAGCTGAACTCCAAGGAGAGAAGAAAGAGCAAGAAAACAAAGGGAATGAGATGAACCACAGAACTCCCTTTAAAAAGTAGAAAAATCAGCGGGTGTGAAAAAAATCAGAGGACGATGGAACATCAATAGTGTTTTAGGAATGATGTCAGGATGAACAGGAGCGAGTGAGCCAAAAGACTTCGAGAATCCAAACCGAACGCAGCGTGAAAAGATTACATGGTCCGTGTAGATGTGTAAAAAGACTAAATATTACTGAAATGTTGAGAACCGGCCAGTAACAACACCAGCGAGAGGGTGTGTGTATGTGTGTGTGTGTGTTTGTGTGTGTGTTTGTTTGTGTGTAAAAACTCCTCTTACTGCCCTGAATGGCCATTCTAGTTTAATGTCCCCTCATTCGGACTCCTGTATCGCCAACTGTGAAACAACAAAAAAGAACATACAAGGCTGTGCGATGCCTCACGGTCTTTCAACCTGCGAGAGGATTTCACCTCAAAACCTGGAACAAAAAGAACACACAAAGCAGAGTTCACACCTGGGACCATCACCCAGTGTCATACAGTCTGAACACGTGTTGAAATATTTTGTATATTACTGCACCAATTCTATGCTAATGTTTTTATTTTCTTTTGCATTTTTATTGTCATCTTTTTATTCGGTTCAACTATTTTTACTTTCTGGAATGTGCTTGATGACAGATCCCCATTGGAAAAAAAATTAATAAAAGAAGCTGAAAGCATCAGTTCAGATGCTTCGGGAACCGTTACTGTACAACACGTTTGACTCTTCTGAAAGATCCACCACATCCACTACGTATTGGTGCTGTAACGATTAAATATACATGAGTTGAATACTATTTATTGTTTTGGGTGACTGTTGTTTGTACAGTGAGACGCTGCAGCACCGTGTTGTAAGAAATACTGAATAAAGCCACTTTTCAGTGAAATGTTACTGCTCTCTTAGACGTCCAGTCCATTAGCCGTCCACCTAAGACATTCGTAAATGTAAATTCAAACCAGTAAACACAGGAGAGGTCACACACACGCACACACACAGGAACACACACTGCTGCACTAAAGTGTGTTTTAATAAAACCTGTCCTGTAGTAAAATTACAAACACACACACACACACACACACACAGTGCTCAACACAAGCTTCCTCTAAACAGAGGGAATTGAAGTGTTCTTGTTAAAACTTAATGACACACAAATTAAGCAAAGCACCAATGCATAAATAAAAATGCTAATGTGATTATAAAAGCAATTTCAAACACAAACTGCTCTGCTCTTTGTACATTTCATAGAGAAACAGCACCATCTGCAGCTAACGTTTTGGCACTGCGGTCTCCTAAGTTAAAAAATCAGTCTGAAAGTTCACATTTGTATAAATTTAATAAAAATAACAGTTAATTCTTTGTAGAAGTAACAGGAATAAAAAGCACACAGTATGAAAAACACCAACAGAAACATCTCTGTTTTCCATAAATTATGAAGTGTATCAGTAATAATAGAACTGTACTGTACTGTAGGCAAGAAACTGTTTACATTAGATATTATTCTTAAACAACTGTGGACACTGGGTCAGTTATGGTCAGCACAAAAATGCAAATGCCATGCAATGAAAATATGAAAGTGAACAAAAGGTTCCATCCTGCTTGGAACACACAGGGCTGATGTGATATCTTAATGGACACACTGTCATTTCCCTACTAGTTGGGAGCAATAATAGTAAATAAATTAACAATCAACAGACTATGACCAATAAATAAAGGGTCACTTCATGGTAGAAACGAACACATCTTAAAGGTATAGATGTTTTTTGAGTCTCCAGAGCCCCAAGGCAAGTGGCGATTCATATCTTACTCTCAGCATCGTCCCCGCGTGTTGCAGTGCTGCTGGACTCCATTCGAACTCCAGTCTGACTACAGAACATCTTCTCAAAGTTCTAGAGTGGAGCAGATGTTTCAGACAACAGTGCACCAATGGTCTTATTCGTCAATGCTCAGCTGCAGGTTTATCGTGTTTATTATCTACACTGAACCAAATAATATAAAACATATAAAACAAAAAAATACATATCATTGCTTTTTCACAGGCCATTGGTTTATGTTTTTCCCCCCAAAATGTTAAATTCAGCATAAATAGTAAATGTGCATAAAAATATGCATAAGTGTGTTCTGTGTAGAGACACTGTACTTATTTACTAAGGCTGCACGGTAATAACAGTACTGTGATTATATTGTTGCACATTCTGGTTGCAAAATCTTTCAGTATAATTAAGGGCCCATAATTTTTTACTTTCAACTATTATTATTATAACTTTTCTGCAAATCAAATAGCTTTAGCATTCATTCTAAGGGATATACATAGGTCATTAAAAAACTGTCACATAAGAATTATATGTGTGAATCACAAACCTGCACAAACGTCAAGGAAAAAACGAAATTGAATTATACTATATAATACGGGCCCTTTAAAAACACCTTGGTGAATCAGTGTCTTTAATGTTTAAAGACTGGCCAAACATAATTACGAATTTGTTGGATTATTTAAAGACCTTGATTCATCAGAACCAAGTAACTCACCTGGAGCTGTGATTGGTCACCCTATCAGAAACACTGTGATTGATTAGAGGATTGTTTGCATACTGCAGAGACTAACAAATATTAGATAATTATACTGTGCAGCCCTAGTACTGTACTATAAGAATGTAAACACATGGTAATCCCAAGGCAGACTTAATCTTATCAAGGACAACAAAGAGCAGCAGGTGTTGAGATGTAATTGGGGTATTATTATTTGTATTAAGTTCTGCACCTGTTTAAGGGAGTCTCCGTACAGATCTCTGATGTACGCCAGGAAGGCGGTGGTCCACTCCAGAGTCGTGGCTTTATCAGTTTCAGCATTGCAGAACGGCACCAACAGTTTCAGCTCATCACAGCTCAGCTTGATTCTCCTCCTGCAGATCAGCAAGGGTTAAGGTTCAAATCAGCAGGCCATATGAACGTGATGACGTTTGAAGAAACGGTTCAGCAAAAAACCTAATTCACATGTTAATCTATAACAGACTCGCTTATATGGTTTCTTTCACGGCACGACTAACTGTTCTCAAGATTCAAAATTCAAGATTGTTTATTCCTGGAGAGTTTATGGTGAGCATATTTTGGCTTATTTGATACTATGTTTTCTATTGTACTTGTCTCTGTGTCTCTGTGTGTCTGTGCAGTTGTAACTTAAGCAATTTCCTCCGGCATCAATAAAGTTTACTGATTTTGATACTGATTTGTCACATACAGGTTATACAGTCACCTGTATACCTAGGTCACTCATGAACTGTACAATGAAAAAGGAACAGCAAGAAAAGAAACCCAAATAAACAAAACAAAGAAAAAATCAATAATAAAAAATATATAAAGAAGGAAAAAGGAAGGACATCCTTGAAGTGGAATAGTGGAATAAAGTGGAAAAGTGCGCATGAGCTATGAAAAAACTGTGCAAACATTAAAAAATGAACAATGCACAAAGTGGGAGAGTGTTGAGATGAATCAAATGCAACAGACACTGAATACTGTCAATACTATATAAATAAATAAATGAAGAAAGGTGGGTGACTGGCTGTAGTATTAAATATTACAAATAGCAGCATGACACTGAATCATATGAAGTGTGTAATTAGTAGCATGTCAGAAGCATGTCCAGACTTAAGCAGAACATGATTTATAGTGCGAGAAGTTTGGTGGGGTCAGAGGGGTCTATAAACATGGACTGAAGTGTGATGAACTGGTGGTCATAGACTGTCAGTATTTGCTGGTGACGTTAGTTTAAAAAAACTTCAGATACATCTTGTGCACTGGCTTATTGACTGTATTTAAAAATATTTGTAAATGTGACTTTTTTTTTAAATCAAACCTTAACTTCAGTGCACAATAAAACACTTTATAGCGACTATGTTTGTTTTGGTTGCTCAAAAGAATCATTTCTAATGAGCAACGAAAAGCCGAACAGCTACATTTGTAAATTTGGGAAGATCTGACTGCTGTATTATGAAGTATATGTGGGATAAAAATGAGTACAAGAAGAGGACGGTGTTTAAGACCATTTGAACCTTGCTGTGTTTTGGTACCTGCGGTCTCTTTCCTTGCTGTTATGTCTCTCTCTTCTGTGTTTAAACTCCAGAGGAGGTCTTGTCCTTCTGCCCCGTTTACAGCCTCCCATCCGGAAAATGTTGGGGTCCTGTAGCTGCAGAACTCTGGGTCCATTCATCCTGACGGGCTTCGCCAGAGACGCAGGCATCTCTTCTGCTTCACCTTTTTGTACAACATATACAAGATGGCTTTATTGTCACTGTACAATAACAAAGAGAAGAATTAGGAGCAAGGCAGCAGATATAAAATAAGATTATGAAAGACAAAATAAATAACAATTACAAAAAACTACATAACTCTAGTGGAAAAGAAAATAGAACATATATAAACTATATACTCAGCGGGTAAATAAAATGCTGTACTGAATGCAAAATATGATAAAGAAAAATATTAGTGTGAGGGTTAAATATATATCCATTGAGAGAATGAGAATGTGTTTTTTTTTTTAACAGAGAGAGAGAAAAGATCTAGTCTGGCGGAACATTAAAGTACTGCCGCAGTAACAGCACAGCACAAATAAATAAAATCTAAATCAAACAGAAAATCTGATGTACATTTGTGTACAGAAGTACAGAACTGTGCCTGCAGAAATATATATATAAATAGTGTGGAAATAAAAGAGTAGAAGGTAAGAAGAAAATTGACATGGGATGGAGAAGTGAACAAGAAATTAAACTTTTTTAATTTATGCCTCTTCATACTTGCTGCTGCTGATAAAAAATTTTTTTTACTTTGTTTGAAATTCTGAAGATCAAAATATAATTATTTTCTTATTTGAATCAACAAAAGCTTAGTGTGTTAAAACATAAACGGTACAATTATTTGTATATATGTAAATAATAAATAAGTTATGTATGTATACAAATTTTCAAAAGACTTTAACATTCTTCTATTAAGTTTTGCAACAGCCACAGAGAACACACATCATACTTTAATATGGATTATGGAGAAACGCTGACCAGCGATGAAGAGATACTATTTATAGAATTAAACTGGATTATGAAAGTATTCCTGTCATGGAGCTTTAAAGAACACCCACTCTCCAGTTTGATGCCTCCTTGCCCACTGGCTTCCTCGGTGTGGATCACGTACGGAGCTCTTAACACAAAGTCCGCCTTCCTTTCTGGTCTGTAACTGAGTGTAAAGTTCTTGGGAAGGATTACCTCAGAATATTTGTTGGCTTCTGACAGGTGATTCAGACCCTAGAATGAAATGAAGACTTGGTGTGGGCTTCAGTGATCCAGAACACACCTCACAGCAATGAAAATACATTTACATTTACAGCATTTAGCAGACACTTTTATCCAAAGCAACTTCCGTTCCCTAACTACAGGGGACAGTCTCCCTGGAGCAACTTGGGGTTAAGGGTCTTGCTCAGGGACCCAGTGGTGGTGCT